>JARHVA010003251.1:1352500-1537500 GCA_037957365.1 Torreya grandis
AAATTTATCTTAATCAAGGATTTCCTTCTTTATATAGGCTCAAGTCCCTTCTCTAAAATCTACTAGTAAGGTAAAATGTGTCCCTTCCTATCCCTTAGCTCAAGGTAAAAAATCCTTCCCTCTTCATAATTCCACTTCCAAGCCCATGTGGGCAAACAAGCAAGCCCATACCTCATAAATTAACACACTATCTCATGCCACAAATGACACATAAGTTGCCTCAAAATTACTCTAAGGATCCTATAAATAATCTTCAACCTTCCTATTGGTCTAAGGACATAAATATTAACACAAAATATATAAAAGCTACTTTATGACACTCTAAAAATTTGGCTCTTCCAATCCATCAAATGTTTGATTCAAAAGGGGCCACTTAATTTGCTTACAAGATACATTAATTATGAAATAAAATTTTAAATATAACTCCTAAGGTTAAGAATGAAAGTTGTGAAAAACATCCAAGGAGGTGAATAGTGTTAAATGGGTTGAGGACATCTACACTTCTGAATATGTCCACAATGATATAAGGGGTTGTTTGGATCATTAATGGGTCAAGAAGACATATCACCACTCTACCCATGATGTGTTCATGTTTGATGTAGTCATAGTTCCCTCATCAACCTCCCTTGTCATATATATAACATTGTGCACATAAAATTTCCTACCCTATATAGCTAAAGCTATAGAATATAAATAATACAAATGGTGTCAATCCACACAAATTTCACATGACATAACAAAGGCATCACATATAAATGGTATTAAACTAGTAAAAATCATCTTAACATATGCATGGTTCAAATATATAATTAAGATTAATAGATTTAATGGTACATAATCATTATGAATCGTAATTAACACTTAAATAGCATAAGTAAATTGATATCATAATGCATATAATAATCATCTAATCTAAGAATATTTTTATTCTTTCATAAGAAAAACATAAACATATTATAATATATATAATCTTTATCTCAAGCATAAGGGATCAAAAAAATTTGTCTTAACAACACATAAGGCATGCCTCAACAGGATGTGTAAAACACCAAATGACTAAAGTCAAATACTATGAAAATAGGGGTCTCACATGCCCTTTGAATTATGCGTACTTCCTCTTATAAGTAATGTAAGTTAAAATTATAGTTTAAAGGATGTGATAACAATCACTAAGAGTCCTTATAACTCCATTTAATGGTCTCTATAATTTAATGATCACATATCTCTACTAACATATCATGGAGTGCAATGTGATACACTATAATATCCAATATTATAACATAACCCATAACTATCACTCTTATAGTTAGGAGGGAAAAAAATAATATTTAACATAACAAACTAGGATAATGATTACATTGTCCTTACAACCTCTATATAACAAACAAGCTAGATAATGCCTCTCAGCTTGTTCAATAAGTTACACAATAGTACATAAACTAAACTCATATGCTAATGGTAACAAGATACTTTTCACCTACTACTCACATACTCATTTACAGAGAAAGGTTCACAAAAGGGATCATCCAAATGACTCATTTTAAAAACTTGAGAGTGATATTGATTCAATCAAGGATTAAAATCAATTAGCTAAGTACCCTAACTTGATCCACAAAAGGAGAATATATAAAAAGGTTAAATAACCCAATATAATCCAAATAATAATGAATGTGTAAATGGATAAACATCCTGATTCAATCCAAAATTGAATATAAGAAACAAAAGTAGGAGATCTAATAATAAATAAAGTTTAAAAATAATAATTGGCTATACAACCTCAAAATCCATAGCAAGGAAACCCATAAAAATATGATTCCAATAAATTTATAATATAAATCAAGAATCAAAATAAATTTAATGTTTGTCACATCATATGGTATGTGTTCACAAGTTTAGATATAATAATATTGAAAAGTGTGGCTTTGGAAGACCATAAGTGGGGAGTAATGAGTTAACATATCAACAACTAGAAACATAACTCTTTAATGCCCTTACATGATATGAAGAGTACATCTCAACTCTAAGTTACTATAACCCCCATATACATACCAACTTGTAAGTGGTAAATATCACAATATGTTTCCCCAAATAGGAGGAAAGGATTACACCACATGGAGGCATAAATTTGATCCATATATATAACTTATTTAGACAAAATGAATTAGAAAAAACCATTGTATGAAGTCTAAGGATTATAGTCAAAAAAACACTATTGAAATAAGTATATTATCAATAAAAAACTTACATAAAATCATAAAATACAAAAATCTATTAAGTTTACTTATGATGATGTCATTGGATGAACAGAGATTATAAACTCATCTTAATTCTAGATAATAACTAAACAACACATCTTCCCAAACCAAGAGGGTGTATGTAATATCAATCCATAGCCAAATTCCTAACACATAGGATGTTAATATCAAAACATATAATAATCCTCTACTATGAGTATAATTCCCACCATTTAAGAGTGCTACCAATCTTTGATGGGTCTTCTAATATCCCCTCCCCTAGAATTGACATTAATAAGGCACAAAGCCCAAATATAAGTGCACACTTTCCTAGGTGATAAGTATCGCATGCTTATACAACACCTATAAAACAAGGCACAAGTGGACCTTAATGACTTTCATTAATAATAAAAATGTCTAAGTATCCTTAAGGATGCTTGATCTAAGGTGATTAAAAAGGATCTAGGAACCTCTTATTATTGAAACTCTTAAACTATGCTAGGTACTCACCTACACAACATGGTATACAATAAGAACTCAAGGACATTAAAACTCTAGAAGGTACAAGTGATCCTAAGGATACACACTCATTCTACCATTAACTCTCAACTCAAAAAAGGTTCCTCAAAATAACATCCCAACTTCTAATACTCTTATGTCATATCCATTACGGTGCCCTAAAACTTAGTTCCTCTAGGTCTAATCTAAAATCATATTTTCTAAGCACTCAAATAAAATAAAAAATAAATGATGATAGCCTTATAAATAAGAGGAAATAAATAATACAAGGATTCAATATACAAATGTCACTTCCAGATGCTTAAGAAAAATACACCACTAAATAATGCATCCTCTTATGTCAATAAAATTTCAAGAATTAAGGATGTGCAACCCCTACACTACTCATTAAGCCATACTCAATGATGGACCAAAATTCATAATCCAAACAAGGGTGTGATATGTTTTATAAAATTAGGCACTACCATCCCTAACATCAACATCTAATATGATACCACATGCCACTATATTATGTATGCATTTTCACAACTCATACTTATCAAAAAGATGTAATGGATAATACAAAAAATATAAGGTTAACCTCAAATAGTCGACACCTATAAAATTTCAAAAATCACAAACAATGATAAGCTATATACTTTAGGTAACTAGCACATAAGCTACCAAATTAAATATATACTCTTATCATGAGTATGTTTAATACTGAAGTGGTTCGCCCACTCAGGGATACTGCTACCTATAGTTATGATAAAGACTTATCTTACTTCAATTCTATAAACACTCATAATTAACCCATCCAACTAAGTTTCACTACCATAGAATCAAAATTCCTCTATGAGTGATTTATCCCCTTAGTATCAAGGAAATCCAATGATCATATATACAATAATCCATTCAAGATGCTCTAAAAATTGTGAGGTACACTTTAAAATTAATAAAAATAATGAAAACCCAATCACATTCCTCTTGATAATCCTTATTAAAAAATTTACCTCTGAACCATTGTTGCTTCAACACAAGGGTGTTCCATAAATATATACTCCAATAAATAGGGTTATTGAACCCAAAAAGGCCCTTTTAGACCCTAAATGTACAAAACACTCTACTTCCTAACTAAGATAAATCTTCATGGTATTAAGAACTTTTTGAGGTCAACATACCCCCATTTCCAAAAAATGGGGAACCTTGTGTCAAATTATTCAAATTTTTACCTTAAAATTGAAAATTTAATTGATTAGAATGTCACTAGCATGTTTATACATACTCTTTATTTAAAGATAAACCACACCTAGCTTGGTAGGCACATTTATCCAATATTCTAGTTTAATATTGTCTAAATTTGCTAATACATTGATCTCTATGTTTCATAGGTTTCACGTTTAATGGATCCCGACTTGAATAGACTATGCCTGGGTTTCATGATTTTATGTTAATTTGGTCTTTTACTAGATTTTATTCTATTGAAAATCAAATTAAATCCATGTTTAATCTTCTTGAAACCTTGTTCTAATTGCCTTATCTCATGTCCTCCTTTTTAATTCAAGTTTGATGGGAACTTTTGTTTAAGTCTGGTGGGAGTTTTTGTTTAAATTTACACGGGAACAATTATCATGCCATGGACTTGTTTAATTTTTATCCTAAGGCTTAGTCATGTTTTTCAACATGACCAAACCTTAGGCTAAAAATCTTATGCTTGGTTTCTTTTATGTCCCATGACCCATTTATTTCCTTTTGACCTAGCTTGGTCTAAGTAAACGCATGGTTCCTATGTAATAAGGCTTAGCCTAAAGCCTTACCCTAAGGTTTATTGTATTTATTAATATAAATTAAAACCTTAGGTTATACCTTTATGCTATGTATTTATTTTATATTTTTTTGGGGGTCCCTTTTAATATGTTCTTAACTTAGCTTAAGACCTTAGCCTAAATCTTTGTTTATATTTAATAATATGAATTAAAACCTTAGGCTAAGACCATATGTTATGTATTTTAATATTTACAAGGGCCCCATGTATTATGTTTAGAACTTAGCTTAAGTATTTTATCTTAAGTTCTTTATATATATTCTCGAGCATAAATTTCATTCTTGTCTATAGGATAAATTATTTGCATTCACTTATACAAGATAAATCCAATAGAGCATGATGAGTGCTAACAATTCAAAGCCCTAAAATGATGACAAGTGTCATGAGTTCATTAATAGGATATTAAATAACCAATCTCAATGCACACCTCGGATCATGATCTAATGAAGTACATTTGCTTAGATAGAATTGATCTAATAGTGTAAGGTGGACATGGAATTCTCAACAAAGCTATGAACAAACTTAGAGATTACATGTGGTGAAAGTGTGATAACCTAGTAAAGTTGATAGAATATAAAGTGAAGAATTCCCATGGAGCTACCAAGTGGCACATGCATAAATTAGAGTGAACCTAGAAGTGACAAGTGGTAATCCCAAAAAATATTCTTGAAGAGGTGTTCAAAATTGATGGTGTTGTGGACATCAAATATATTCATGTGGACATCAAATTATGGGCATGTAGATGTCAATTTTAAGCTCAACAAAGAATTTTGAAGAGGTGTTCAAAATTTACGATCACAAAAATGTCAAAGATGTTTATGTGGACATCAAATGATGGGTGTATAGACATCAATTTTAAGATAGTCATGTGGATCCAAATAGTCTAAATATCTACAGACTGCATTGATTCACATAAACAAATCAGACAGTGTGAGATCAAGTAGGAATTTTAAAAGGCAATGGTCATATTTTTGAACAATGATGAGAAGGATGCCATATAGGTTCCATGATAATTCTAAACAAGAAAAACATCATAAATATGAGGATTTAGTTGACCCATGGGAGATATAAGTATAAATAGGCAAGTTTGAATACAAATTTAGAGCATGAAACTTGTGATTTAAGCTCACAGATGCCATTAGAGCACTATTAAAACCTTTATAAGTGCCTTGGAAAAACATGAGAATCCCAATTAGACCCAGTGAGCATTGTAATTGAGTCAAGGGGAATTTAATTATTACCTGTATGAAGATAACTTGATTTAGAGTCCATCAATGAGAAATTTGATAGAGTTTACAATAATGGTAGCCCAAAAAAGTGTTTTTTAAGGAAAATGTCATAAAAATAGCCCAAGCACAAGTAGAGTAATTATAGTTAGACCATAAGATCCAAATAAGATGTAAAAAATATGCATGAAACTTTAGCTATAGGCTAGGTTAGCTAGTAGTAAGATTTGAACAACAAGGTAAAGGGCTTGATCAATGTCCTCACAGATGATCAAATCATGGTTTGAAAATAGTACACATAGTTCACCTAAACATTTTTATGGTTATATTAGGAGACAATATCAATGATGTAAAAAAATGGTCCTAGGAGATGGGAGACCTCTCCAATGACCTAAAGCAACTTGAAGATAAAATAATGCATGTATTGAATAGCTTATTGAAGGACCCTAATACATTCGGTCCAGCTAGTCTAATTACATATGATGAGTTCAAAATAAAGAGATTCTTAGTTTATTAAAGGGGTAAGACACCAAATCATAGGCAATATTTTTATTGTAAATTATATGATCATGGATATCATTCTAACTATGAAATGAATAGTCAGTAGAGTTGGAAGCATTAGGGACACATCAGGAAAGGGTAGATAAAGACCACAAAAACCTAGCAAGATAAATGAAAGTGCTCTTCATGAAACTAATTGTCATCCTTGAGCTAATTGAGGAGTAGTATTATATAATGAATACCATACTAGAGAAATGAAACTGCAACAGGGGGTTCTCAAAGTTAGATGAATTGATTTAGGAATATTCTATTATAGCTTAACATTGTATATTTTAGAAAATGGAATATCCTTTTTACAGGCATCTATAGTTTGTAAAACACATTGCCTATATATTCATCCATTGGGTAAATTCTAGTTTATTCTAAAACATTTGTGGAAAGGACATTTGTCCCAAAACTTATACTTTTGTAATTGGATAGGAATAACCAACATGTTTCCTTGCATCCTATAAAAGGAGCATTGTCAATTATGAAGAGGGGAGTACTGAGAGCCAAAATATAATTGTAACTTTTGAGCAATTAATATAAGCAATGAATTCTATAAAGTTTGTTTAAATTTATTTGTCTTGTGATATCATGGCTACTCTTTCACTTTGTTCTGATTTCTAAATTTGAATAGTTCTTATGAATTCTTGATGTGTACATTTTAATGAAGAGCTGTTAACTTGTGACAATGCTAGGTTAATTGAAAGTTTTAGGTTTTTTTCATTTGATTACTCTTCTTGCATTTGGTCTAATGTTTTTTAATTTTAGGGGTAAATATTTAAATTGAACTTGATTCTTATTTTCATTATTTCACACCATCCTTAGATGTTTTCTTAATGTCTAATAGGATTTGAGTTTATGCTACTTCATGTCATACATTGGTTAAGTGCATGCATGGATGATATTTGAACTTTGTCATGATATTTGGAATGAATATTAACAACATCTCTTCTCTGACTTACCTTTCCTTTTGCTCTTTTTTTAAACCAGATCACTCTAGCTTAATTTTCATTGTAAATACATATCTTAGATTAGTCTTTAGATTAGTTCTTGATCATAATTCATTGTTCTTAGCATATATTACTTCATATATTTTTCATAGATTAAATATTTATCCTTGGTGTCTCCCAACCACTAAACATTATAAATATTATTAAATAGTCCACTTGATTTACCTCTATTCCATCAATAGATAACAAGATTATCATAACCTGCAACTCATGTGTTAAATTCTTAGAATTCTAAAATGAGAAGTATTCTTAAACACTCTAGGAAATTATGACACATATTCAGTCATCAATAGGGGGAGCTTCATTGGTGCTAGAAGGAGGTCTCATTAGATCTTTATAGATTTAAAGTATCTTTTCTCATTTTTGTGAATTGTTTCAAAAATTGGTGTAACCTTTATGCAATTGTGTCAATCTCTGATCAATTGTCTAAAGATCATTTATATTTATGGTCTTTGACCCATCTTTGTGTTTCCTTTAGACAAATATCGATGTTATTTAAAGGTATATGCTTAATTATGGTAAAGATAGCTTAATCTTTGTCAATTAAATAGTTTTGAGGTTAGTAATAGTTGCTTTAATCAAAGATTATTATGTCATTTGCTAATTTGAGATTTTTTGAAATTAAACATTTAAATATAAATCATACTTATGTCTTTGGATACATCTTTGAGCTAACTTAGTTAAATATGGTTGTCCTTTATTATCATTTATATAAATATTTATAAAATTTGCTTAATGTCTAAGTATAGTCATTATCCCCTACAAAGATAAGACTGACACATCATATTTCAAATAGGATTCAAAGCTCACAAGCTAGAATTATCTAGAATCAGGACAAGGTCATGCTCAAAGACTAGAGAACATATGCTTTCATTAGAAGTTCATTGGAGAATGAGGCAAAACAAAGGTAAGTGCAAAATTTCAAAGTTTTTGCCAATTTCACCAATTCAGAGTGTACCTATGTTTAACCCCTATCAAGGTATGGTTTGGCTATGTGGTTCCTCAATTAATGTGCCAAGTGTAGTACATGACCTTCTTTGAAATCCTAAAAATGACTTACTAACATCTAGTCCTAGTTGCATTATAACTACTAAATAACACATTAAGAGTATCAAATTTGCATTAAGACTACTAAATGTGACTCATGAAGATGTAACATGTAGACTATTTCCTTTTAATTTTAAAGATGTTGCATATGAATGGTTTTTAAACCTTCCTAAAAACTACATTACCAATTAGGTTGATTTTAATAATGTTTTTATTGATCAATTTGGTAAACTAATTATTCCTTGTGTTTTGTACCATCAATTCACCATAGTAAAAAGGGATGAAAGTGAGCCCATAAGAGCATTCAATGCTAGGTGCCAAAAAAAAATTAGTAGGACCATAGGTCCTTATAGGCCTAATGAGGCTTTATCTTTGTAAATCTATAAGGATTACTTGGACCCTATGACTTCTATTTTTATAAAAAGAACTATTGGACCCATGAATACATTAGCTTTAGCTTATGCCAAGGTTGTAATCATTAATGACTAGATGCAACCCCAAGGACAATTGGCATACTCCATTCCTAATATCCATCCGCATTTACCTATTTTTAATTTTATCTCAATGCAAACCACAATTTTCCTTCCCTGAACCAACTTCTAGTCTTGAACCAATTACCTTTGAGATATGCTCATCCCACTTAAAACCTAGGACTCTTGAATAATGCTACTAGTGGATCTAATCCATAGGATGAGAAATATTTAATGCATATATCCAATTTTAATACTCAAGTTCATAATTATAATGCCCCAATAAATGAGAGTGACTCTATCCTCAAAATTGTTCAAAATCTTAACACTAACTTCCTTTAGTTGCAAACACAAGTAAGCAATACTAGAGAGAGATCTGGTAGGAATTTATCCTTCCATAGGTTCAATAGACCCACTATAAGATTTTAGAATAATATTTACCACAAAAACAATAATAATGATCCATCTACCAATAATAATGTGCCTAATATAAATCTTATTAATGTTGTTTTGCTTGACTATTGTAGAGTTCATTTCACGTATAAGCCTAGGGAAATAGTCTATGTTGAAGTTTGTAATGCTTTTGAAGACTTCCAAGAAGAATTAGATACTTTTGAAGTTTTACTTAATAAGGATGGTGATGTAGGTAAATTTGGTTCCTTAAGGTCATCTAGATATGTTGATTCAACTCTCATGGTGGAGACATTTGAGTTCTCTTTCCAAGAGAACAATGATCTAGAGGATATTCTTGAAGAGATTCATGCTTTTTAGTAATTTCTAAAAAATACTTATCCTCTAAGAAATAGGGAGTAGAGGCAACCACTAACCACTTCAACTCCTCCAAATAACTTCTAGACTCCTCTTGATACTACCTTAGATAAAAATCTAGAGCCTCCTAAGGGAAGAAATTCTAAGCATAATACTAATGCATCTAATTCTTCCAATGGGAATAAATATAACGTAGTAGAGGATATATAAAAATATAAAAGCTAACATAAACTTTCATGAGTTGACATATATTACAAAACAAAGGGATATATTATTGGAATATTTGTCTAAGAATCCTGGTAAGTCTTAAAAGTCTACACATGCTAACTTTTTAATACACAAAAGTAAAGTAGATATTCCTCCTTTCCTACTTATAGTCATGATCTTTGATAAGAATCTACATAATTATTTGTTAGATTCTAGTGCATTTGTAAATATTATGCCTAAGGGTATTTGTGAGCAATTAGGCTTGACTTCCATTAAATCTAATAGATTTGTAACTTAGATAAATCAAGATAAAAATTAATTTGTGAGTTGTTAAATGTTCACATGCATATTAACTTAGAGCCAAAGATCTAATAGTTCATTGATATCTAAGTGGTGGACATCCCTAATGCTTATGGGATGTTATTAAGTAGAGACTAGAATAGGAGCTTGAATGGTCACATGTCAATAGATTATTCACATATGTGGTTTCCTTAGAAGGGAGTTTCCAACCAAATTAAGATAGAAAGAGAGCCTAAAATGAAACATATGATTACTGAGTACAATGCAATCAACGAGAGGGTCAACATGGTTAACTCAAATTTTGGTGTTTACACCCTTGACACCAAAAATTTATGTTAATTTAAAACATCTCATGCTTGTCTTGGATTATGGAAAGTTTATTTTGATGGTGCTATATGCAAATTAGGTTCTAGAGTAAGAGTGGTATTAATCAATCCCATTGGGAAAGAATACAATGCCTCTTACAAAATTTAGTTCCTATGCACTAATAATTTGGTTGAGTACAAAGCACTTATTATTGGATTATAATTTGAAATCAAGCATGAGGCCAAGGAACTATTAATTTTTTTGTGATTCTAAACTAGTGGTTAATTAGGTCAAGAGTAAATATCAATGCAAGTTGTCAAATCTCAATAAGTATAAATTTAGAGTGTGGGATTTAATCTAATGTTTTGATGATTTTAACATTTAGTCAATCCCTAGGGAAGAAAATAAGGTTGCTGATGAACTTACTTAATCTATAGCCAACCTTATGCCCAATAAAATTTCCAAATTATAAAACCTTACAATTGAATTAATCCCATGTCCCTCAATGCTATATAATGTTAACCACTTGTAGGTATTCAGTGATGATTAGTAAATAATAGACTTCATGACTAGTTTAGGAGTGTTGGAGGGTTAGATTATTAATGAACCCAATCTCCTTGACAATGAGAACATTGAAAGCAAACGTGATGACAAGGTCATTCAATTGAATGAAAATAATATCCCTAAAGGAATGATAGCATTAGAAAGACTCTTTGATTCTGACAAACTAGCTAAGGTAACCAAGATTCCCAAAGTAAGTAGGAAGGATTATAATATAATTGATATTAGATTTCAAGGTCAACCTTAGTTGGTGAATATTGGTATAAATTGTACAAGCATTGAGTCTAAAACAGACAAATAAATGCTAACCAAATATAAATATATCATAGCATGGTATTATGATGACCTAAATATATTTGATCTAAAGTTCATAACTCATACCATACCTTTAAAAGAAAACTACAAACCTTTCAGACAAAATTAGAAGCCTATCAACCTAGTCTTAGAACCACTAATATACAAAGAGGTCAAGAAGATCATAGATGCCAAGATTGTGTTTTCGATTAAGCATTCCACTTAAGTTGCTTATTTAGTCCCATTCAGGAAGAAAAATGGTGAAATTAGACTGTACATTGATTTTATAAATACAAACAAAATATCTAATAAATATAATTACGCCTACTTCTCTTGACCAAGTGATATAAATTGTTTCTAGTTTTTTCATGATGTCCTTTCTTGATGGTTTTTAGGGTATAACCAGGTGCTAGTGAACTAAGAGTATAGGATGAAGATTGTTTTTACTACTAAGTGGGGCATATTTTCCTATAAGAGAATGCCTTTTGGATTGATAAATTCAAGAACCACTTTTTAAAGGACCATGAATCATGCCTTCTAAGGTCTTTTAGGCAAATGAATTATCATATACATGGATGATCTAACTATCTTTTCTAATAATAGGTATGATCATATTATACACCTAGAATAGGTATTTGAAAGATGCATAAGGTATGGGATTTATCTCAACCTAAAGAAAAGTATTTTATGTGTTATTTAGAGAAAACTATTAGGACATGTTATCACTAAGGAAGTAATCTATATAGACCATAATAGATTAAATGTAACATCTAATATATATTACCCTAATAGTAGGAAGAAATTGAAGTCATTCTTTGGTAAAATAAATTTTTTAAGGAAGTTTATTTATGGTTTTGTAGAAATACCAAAACCTTTGAATAACATGTTAAAGAAAGAGGTTAAGATCACTTGGAATGAGGAGACAAAGATAGCTTTCAAATATATCAAAGAGGTAGTTAGACAATCCCCTATACTAATAAGTCCAAACGTCACTAAAGATTTTTATCTTTACGCCTTTACTTTATATCATACAATAGTTGTAGTTCTAACTCATAAGATAGATGTATGTGACTATCCAAATGCTTTTATGAGCACTAACCTCAAAATTTTTTAGTTGAACTAATCTTTGATTTATAAACAAGCATGTTATTTGGTCAAGGTGGTGAAAAAATTTAGACATTATATCCTTAAAATTAAGGTACATGCCATTCTACCAGACCCTACCACTAAGCTCATTTTAAGTCAAAATAAACTAGGAGAAAGGAGAGGTAAGTGGATGTCTATGCTCCAATAATATGAAATTGAGATGAAGATTACCAAATTAGTAAGGTGTTAGGGTTTAGTTTAATTAATTTTCAATACTAACCCCAAGTTAAGTGTTATGCAAGTATAACAAAACAAAATTAGACCTAATGATTGGTATGATCCCATTATCCACTTACTAATCAATGGTTATTATATTGCAGGGTTAAGTAAATAATAAAGAAGATCTCTAAGGCTCAATATAACTCACTTTTTGATCAAGGATGAAGTGTTGTATAAGAAAAAAATTGAAGGCATTTACTTAAGGTGTATCCCGAAGAATGAATCATCTAAGATCATGAACACCTTCCATGAAAAATTGAGAAGTGGACATCCATTTGAAAAGACTACAACACACAAAATATTAAGGGCTAGTTACTACTACCATAAAATATTCAAGGATGCTCATAAACATGTGATAGAGTGCCACTCATGCCATGTATTCAACACCAAAGAGCCTAAGGCATCCATACCACTAAGAATAGTAATGATTTATAAACCCTTTTCCGAATGGGGGTTGGATTTTATGGGGGTCATTAACCCTAATTCCTTTGATGGTCATAAGTACATTATAATTTCTACCTACTATTAAACTATATGGACTAAAGAAATGGTAACTAAATAGTGTAGGACCAAAGAGGTGATAAATTTTCTAGAAGAAAACATATGCACTGGGTTTGGGACACCTGTATCTCTAGTTTATGATAATGGATCTACTTTTATATACATAGAGATGAAAAAATGGGCATATGATAACAGCATCATCCTCAATTTCACATCAAACCATTATCCTTGAGGTAATAGAGTATTTGAATCAACAAATAAGAACTTGATGAAGGCTATAAAGAAGTCTACAATTGATAAACCTAGAACATGGCATAAGCTACTTAAATGTTCCCTTTGGGTAGATAGAACTAGAATGAAACAAGATCTCCAAACATCACCATTATTCCTAGTTTATGGACAAGAACCCATCTCCCCCATCACCCTCAAGCTACCAACATATAGGTTCATGAAAGAGTATATGGATAAGGACCAAGAATTTACAAGTTTAAGGTTACAAGATATCATATAGATGGAATATGGGAGAGAATATGCTTTTTTACAATTTTATCAAACACCAAACCATATTCAAGAGGTGTTTTGATAAACATTAAAAAATAAAGTGTTTAGGTAAGGAGACTTAGTTATTTAGGACAAGGCCTCTGAGCTTGAGGGTAAACATGGGAAGTTCACACCTTTGTGGATAGGTTCTTGCCAGATAAACAAGATACTTCGAGACAACACCTTAAATTATAAAGACTTACAGGTAGAAGAGTTCACACTACCCACCAATGGGCAATGCCTTAACCATTACTTCTCTACTATCCCACTTGAAGTCTTCATGGAATGATTGTAAGACAAGTTAGATTTAGTGTAGGTATGATAGATTAGTTTATTTTTTATTATTTCCTTCCTATCCCTTATTTGTACATATACATATATGTATTTATTTTCTCTTGTTTGTTTTGTCTTTGGTGTGTCTTCTTTTTTTGCTTTGTTCCTTGCTTCTAATAAGTCCCTTTAGATAGCCCTCAGCTAAAAATGCATATATGTTTACTCAACATTGATTGATCATGAATTATTGAAATATGAGATTAATGTTATAGTTTATAGAAACTAGTAATGAATAATGAATAGTTTAGTTGTTTTTTGAGATTATAAACTTTGTTTTGATCTGACTTTGGTTCTAAGAAGGATTGCACATGTAGAGTGAAAGATTATATTATTAGGATATAATCATGCTTGCACTTTAAAAATATTAATTTCTTGGGACAAAGTTTACAACCAAGGATGATTATATAAAGATCAAACACTTGAACAAATCCCTAAACCTAAATGACTTGGTTCTTAACCTTTTCTAGAAATCCAAAATGACTTGAAAATTACAAAACAATAGAAGAACCCTATTGCAAAATTCAAGAATTTTCTAAGCAAAGGTGAGTCTAGCAATCTCCACCAAGGCTATGGACACTTGGTTGGTAGTGGACCAAGGCATTATGTGGAACCAAAGGCATATTTTTGGGGGATATAGACACCTAGATAGTATAAAATCAATGCCTAAGCCTTTCCTAAGCTAAAGCATGGTTCTAAATGAATATCCAAACATGCTAAAAGTTAGTGTTAATGATTAAAGCCATGACCCTAGAAGTTGTTCTCCAAATCTTGTGATAATTAGTAAGTGTAATCAAAACACACATTATCTTCATGTTTGATCCTAATTCTACATTTTCAATATTTATTCTAATCATGAATTGAACTAAATAATGGTGGCTGATCAAGTGGAATAACCTAATCATTATTCTGAACTAAAGTCTCTAAATTTTAACATGTGTGTGTGTGTGTGTTTCCCCTAGAAGTTTCTATTTTTTGAGGTTAACATACCCCCATTTCCAAAAAATTGGGATCCTTGTGTTAAACTGTGCAAATTTGTACCTTAAATTTTAAAATTTACTTGATCAGAGTGTCACTAGCATGTTTTCACATATTCTTTATTTGAAGATCATCCACACCTAGTTTGATAGGCAAATTTGTTCATGATTTTAATTTAATCTTGTCTAAATTTTCTAATACATTGATCTCCATGTTTTTTAGGTTGTAAGTTTAATGGAACCCCCTTGAATAGACTATGTTTGTGTTTCATGATTTTATGTTAATTTGGTATTTTAATAGCCTTTGGTCTATTTAAAATCAAATTAAATCCATGTTTAAGCTTCTTGAAACCCTTGTTCCAATTTCCCTAGCTCATGTCCTCCTTTTAAATTCAATTTTGATGGGAACTTTTGTTAAAGTTTGGTGAGAACTTTTGTTTAAATTTGCATGGGAACAATTATCATACCATGGACTTAGTTTAATTTTTATTCTAAGGCTTAGTCATTTTTTTTAACATGACCAAACCTTAGGCTAAAAATCTTATGCTTGGTCTCTTTTATGTCTTGTGAGCCCTTTTTTCCCTTTTGGCCTATCTTGGTCTACGTAAACACATGGTCCCTTTGTTATCAAGCTTAGCCTAAAGCCTTACCCTAAGGTTTATCATATTTACTAATACGAATGAAAACCTTAAGTCATACACTTATGCTATGTCTTTTTTTTCATGGGCTCCCTTTAATATATTCCTAACTTAGCTTGAAACCTTATCTTAAATCTTTAATTATATTTAATAATACACATTAAAACCTTAAGATAAGACCATATGTTATGTATTTTATTATTTGTAAGGGTCTCATGTATTATGTTTAGAACTTAGCTTAAGTATTTTAACCTAAGTTCTTTATATATATTCTCGATCATAAATTGTGTGCTTGTCTATAGGGTCAATGATCTACATTCACTTAGATGAGATTGATTTAATGGAGCATGATGAGTGCTAACAAACTAAAGCCACAAGATGACAAGTTCCATGAGTTTAGTAATATTATATTAAGAATCCAATGGTGGTGTACCCCTTAGATCATGATCTAATGGATCAAATTTTCTTAGATAAAAGTGATCTAATGGTGTGAGGTGGACATGTACTTCTCAGTGAAGATACGAGAAAATGTGGAGATGACACATGGTGAAATCATGATAACCTAGTAGGGATGATAGAATACAGAGTGCAAAATCCCCATGGAGCTACCAAGTGGCACACACATGAAACAAAGTGAACCTGGAAGTGACAAGTGACAAGCCCAACAAAGAACCTCAAATAGGTATTCAAAATTGGCATTCATATGGACATCAAAAACATTCATGCATATGTTAAATGATGGGTGTACATACATCAATTTTAAACTCAATAAATAATTCTAATGAGGTTCTCAAAATTGGCGGTAACATAGATGTCAAAGATGTTTACATAGATGTCAAATGGTAGGCATAAAAATGTCAATTTTAAGATATCCATGTGGATCCAAATAATCCAAAGATCTATAGACAACATTGATTCATACAAATAGATTGAATGGTGCAAGATCAAATAGGATTTTTAAAAGGCAATGGTCATATTTTTTAATAATCATGAGCAAGATGCCACAAAGGTGCCATGACAATGCCATGCAATCAAAACATGATAAATCTAAGGATTTTATGAATTTATGAGAGACAAAAGTATAAATAGGCAAGTCTAAAAGCAAATTTAGAGCTCAAAACTTGTGATTTTAGAGCACTATTAAAACCTTCAAGATTTCCTTGGTAAAACATGAGAACCCCAATTAGACCTTGTGAGCATTATAATTAAGCCAAGGAGAATTGAATTATTGCCTATATGTAGATAACTCAATCCAAAGTCCACCAATGAGAAATTTGATAGATTTTGTAGCAATGGCAGCCTGAAAAAGTGTTTTTTTAGGAAAATGTCATATAAATAGCCTAAGCATGGGTAGAGAAGTTATAGGTAGACCATAAGAGCCAAACAAGATACACCAAATAAGCATAGAATTTAAATTATAGTCTAGGTCAACCAATGGCATTTGAGTAACAAGGTAAAGGGTTTGATCAATGTCCTCATAGATGATCAAATCCATGGTTTCAAAATAGTAAGAATAGTTCACCTAAACATGGTTATGGCTATATTAGGAGAGAAGATCAAAGATGTAAACAAATGGTCCTGGGAGATAGGAGACCTATCTAATGACCTCAATCAACTTAAAGATAGGACAATGTATGTATTAAAAAAATTATTCAAGGACCCTACTACATTCAATATAACTCATCTAATTATAGATGATGAGATCAAAGGAAATAGCTTCCTAGTTTATGATAGGGGTAAGGCACCAAAGTGTAGGTGAGATTGCTGCTAACAATGATAAGATCATGGATATGATTCTAACTATAAAAGTAATAGTCATTAATGTTGGAAACATTAGGTACACATTAGGTAAGGGTAGATAAATACCATAAGATCCTAGCAAGATAAATGAAAGAGCTCTTCATGAAAATAATGGTTAGCCTTGAGCTAATTGAGGAGTAGCATTATAGAATGAAGACCTTGGTAGAGAAATAAAACTATAATAGAGGGTTCTTAAAGTTAGATGAATTGATTTAGGAGTATGATTTTGTAGCTTAACATTTTATATTTTGAAAAATGGAATATTATTTTTTAAAGGCATGTGCAATTTTTAAAACACATTTCCTATATATCTATCCATTGGGGAAAGTCTAGTATATTCTAAAACATTTATGGAAAGGACATCTATCCCAACACTTTTACTTTTTTAATTGGAAAGGAATGACCAACATGCTTCCTTACATCCTATAAAAGGATAATTTTCAATTATGAATTTGGTATTTCTAAGAGCCAAAAGATAATTGTAACATTTGAGAAATTAATATAAGGAATTTTTAAAAGTTTGTCCAAATTTTATTATGTCTTTTGTTATCCTAGCTACTCTCTCACTTGTTTGTTCTGATTTCTATATTTGAATAGTTGTTATGAATTTTGGATGTGTAAATTTAAATGTAGAGCTATTAATTTGTGTCAATTCTATGTTTTTAAAAAAAATTAGGTTCATTTCATTTATTTACTCTTTTTGCATTTGGGCTAATGTTGTTTGCTTATAGGGGTAAATCTTTAAAGTGAACTTGATTCTTATTTTCATTATTTCACACCATCCTTAGATGTTTTCCTAATGTTTGATAGGATTTAAGCTTATGATAATTCATGTCATATATGGGTTAAGTGCATTCCTAGTTGATATTTGAACTTTGTCATGATATTTGGATTGAAGATCAACAACATATCTTCTCTGCCTTACCTTTTCTTTTTCTCATTTTTTAGCCAGATCACTCTAGCTTAATTTTCATTATAAATACCCATCTTAGATTAGTCTTTAGATTAGCTATTTATCATAATTCACCATTATTAGCATAGAGTACTTCATATTTTTCATAGATTAACTATTTATCCATGGTGGCTTCCAACCACTAAACATTATAAATATTGTGAAATAGTCCGCTTGCTTTTCCTCTATTCCATCAATAGAAAATAGGATTATCACAACCTAAAACTCATGTGATAAATTCTTAGAATTCCAAAATGAGAAGTTTTCTTCAACACTCTAGGCACCTTTGATACATATTTAGGCATCAATAGAACCAAGATAAACCTATCAAATAACTCATTTAAAAAGTCCTACAAGGAAAGATATGTATTGTAATGATAATCAAAATTCCCATCAACCTAGCACATAAGATCTCACTCACAAAATAACAGACACTTGGCCCTCATGGCCATCTAACTTCCTAACACCTAGTTGAAACATTATTCCAATCCTTCAACAAACCTCATTTGTTTAACTAGATGGGTGTATGTTTGATAATTTTAACATGGCTCTCTCAGATGTAGTGACCAAAAAAAATCCAACCATCTATTACTTGGTTGAAAATTTCACTATCCAAGGTACTATTCATGTGTATTATTCTTACCTTCTAAATAAGTCATAACATCTAACAAGTACATGCATTGATTTGTTATATAAAAAGTAGTACTAAACAATGATTCCTAGAGCTCTTAGTGTTTTAAATATGCTATGATACCAAAATGTCATGCCAAAAAACTAACACTATGGAAACACACACAAAAATAATACATTTTTTTAAAATGTGTAATTGACATCCTACACATTTACATTTCCCATTGCTTAGCCAAAAACATGGCAAAAGATGCACAATGCATCAAAAAAAAATTCATACCTAAATGGCATGGATCAAATCCTACACATTTACATTTCCCATTGGTTAGCCAACAACATGGTAAAAGATGCACAATGTGTCCACAAAAACTAACACAATGGAAACACACTCAAAAATAAGACATTTTGTTTAAATTTATAATTCACATCTGACACATTTAAATTCCCCATTTTTTATCCAATAACATGGCAAAAGATGCACAATGCATCCAAAAAAAATTCATTGCATACAAGTGGTTAAGTGATCACTATGTAACCTTGTTGGCCCCATTTTCTCTAATCAATCTATAGGTTATCAAACAAGCCTAAAAATATCTTAGATAGCCTAGTAGAACCCATGACCCCAAGGCCCAAAATTAAAATTATATTTATGCAATGTGGGTTTGAGGAACCACAAGCTATAACTATACTATCTAACTTTTTATGATGCACAAAATTTATCTAATTGAATCCAACCAATCACAGGGATCATTTCAAACTTAAGTAGAAAACAAAGTATAATATTAGGTTGAATTATATTAGATAAATATAATTTTAAAATATTAGTTACTCCCCATATGACCTAAAAAGGTGCTGAAAACATCTCGTTTAATCCCTTTGAGATTAGATCAAGTAGTCAGCACTATCAGATCAAGTTAAGCTCGTTCGTTAGACCTAGTCAAGTAAAAGTGACCTAAATAAACTTATGGAGGTCATGAGTTTCTAATTAAATGTTTAGGTTGAAAAAATAATATTTTTGGAGGTAAGAGGTATTAGCTAATGACTTTTCCATAGTCATCTGTCCTCTCCTTCCTCAACCCTAGATGACTACCATAAATGGAGCCTCTGATATTTTGGGTCAAAAATAATATTTCTCGCATTAAATATTATAACATGATATAAATATGTGGGATATTATTTTTTAGGTACCCAATTTTATGGAAAGCATCTAGGAGGTCTCAGTTTCCCATAGTTTCCAAACCAGTCTTAGAGCTTCAAGCTCCACCACAACCATTAATGGATGCCACAAGGTTCAAGGTTAAAATTTAACAAAATTTTAGTTTAAAATTCAAAATTTTGCCTCAAAATGAATGTAAATCAAAAATATTATGGATACACTTTTGGTTCAACTTGTTTCATAGCTCTTAAGAGTTTGTGATAGCTAATAAGTCCCAAACAAGCCTCCATAAGACAAAATAAGTAAAATATGAAAACTAAATATTTTAAAGTATTGAAACCACATCCAAGTGGAAGGTAATTAAAATTTATATGGGGTCCCTTTTGGGTTACCCCACCTCTAAGTCACCAAGTCTCCACAATCATGGTTGTAAAATAAGTCACTAGGTGTCAACAAAGGTCTAAGGCATCCTTGAATAAAAAAGGGTCAAAGCTAGAAAAATATGTTGTTTTAGGTCTCAAAAATCATACTATATAGAAGAGAACAAAAATATTATAGGTTTCTATTTTTGGGTCATCCCACCTTTGGGCCACCATATCATTGTAGTTAAAGGAGAAAAAATAGGTTTACTAGTTGAAATTAGTTTTGGTTTGAATGAAAGTTGTAGGTTTGTAACTTAATTAAAACCTAGGTTGAATTTAAAAATTAATATTTTTTTTATTATTAGATTAAATACTATGAAACCAAATATCTTCATGATTTTTTCTACCAATGTTAAAGCTTTGAACCTTCAAATATAATGCTTTCTCCAAGCCATTCGACAAGATGACAATGGAGACAGAGGGGGGTCTGCACTCTATGGAATTTGAGCAAAAGCATCCTAAGTTAGATGAGCATGGATAAAGTAGTGTGTACCCTTTATTATGAGGGGGGGACCTCATATATTTCTAAACAAATAGAGGCATTGATAAACTTGAGGGTGGGGAAGATGAGTGTGGGGGTGGTGGGGAAATGATCCACCCTAGTAAAATAAGTTTTTATCATAGCTAGGTCCTCTATTGGAAATTTTATTTCCTAAAAAGAGGAGGTTAGGTTTTTTAAGAGTGGCCAAGGGTTTCCCATTTTTGAATTTTTAGGAGGATTGGAGGAGGTGACAAAAGGCTAAATCTTGGAGTTATGATCATCATCTTCTTTTTTTTAAGACTTGGTTTATAGATTTTAATCCATTGACTAAAAACATCTCTCAGACCCATTTGGGTGAGGCTACTATATCTTCCTCTTTAATTTTGGATGGAGATTGTGTTTCCATTTATTGGGATATCATTGGGTAATATATTGGAAATTTATGATTCATATTTTAATTTCTCACAGATGACTTTTTCTAGGTTTCTTATTTATATGGATATTTCTCAAGACCTTAAAGAAAAGATTAAGTTGAATGTTAAAGGTAGATGTTGTCTACAAACCCTTGATTTTGATGGGCTTCTATTTATATGTTATAAATGTTATCAAATTGGACATATTTTTGCTTATTGTCAAACTTCCAAGCATAACATGGAATCTTTGTAGTGGAAGGAGGCAAATGAAGAGATACGAATGTGATTCTAATAGGCCTTCAAGTATTGTTCCAAAATTCCTCAAAAATGAGAATGTAAATGTGGGTAAACTACCTATGGTGTCTCCCTCGTAGGTTTATGTAGTAGTAGGGTCAAATGAGATACATTATGTGGATTTTGATATCAAAAAGATGGCTAGTATAGGTTCTTCTATGGAATGTGGTATAAACCAATATTTGGATTTAGGTAATTTGGGTAAAGAATAAAAATTAATGGTAGTAAGAGTTAAAAAAAGGACATCTTATTCCAAGCTCCCCTACTAGGATACTTCACTCTCACAGTAAAGTGAAAAAGGGTGATATGTAGTATTTTTAGTATTATGTTTTGATAAATTCTATTTTTAACTATAAAATAGAATAATTTGAATACTTTTAGTAATTTGGTATTATTTGTATTTTATTGGTTAGATTCCTTGATAGTTCTACCATCAAGCCAGGCCATTCTAGTTTTTTAAGTTTTTGGGAAGGGGCCCCATAATCCCTAAAATTGATAATAATAATAATTATTATTATTATAATAATAATAATAATAATAATAATAATAATAATAATAATAATACTTTTTTTATTTTGTTTAGTATGTGATGGCTAGTGATTCTAACCACCGTAGTAAGAGCTCATCCACTAGTGGCTAGGGTAGATTTTAGGCTACCAAATCTATGCATCCAAAAATTAATTGATGGTTTTTCAAAGGTAAACCATTACTAAACCATAGTTTTTTAACCACTAGAATTTTTATCCCAATCCATAGGGATATAACCACCATTTCTCATGGTCCCATGGGGGACAACCACTTAAATTTTTTATGTTCCTTAAGAAATGAAGTCAGTGCCTTTTATAAGGAACCATGTCAAATTAAAACTACCCTAGAGGGGTATGTTTTTCAAAAATTCATAACTTAAAAACCACTTATCAAAAAGATATGAAACTAGTGGTGTTGAGTCCCATTTTTTTCCAAGATTATTATTTAAAAATGGGCACCTAACTACCTCTTTTTGTGTGTTTTGAATTTTCACAAAGCTAGATTAATTTGCAAAGGGTTTATAAGGAGATTTAGAGTAGAAGCTTTAAAATTAATATAAATTCTCCTATAGCTCCAAAAATTATACCATAAATTGAATTAAATTCTTGATTACTCCTAATTTATAGTAAAATGTAATTTGGGGGAAATTATAAATATTTTAAGTGCATAAAAAATATTTGATTGCATCTATCCTTCCATGTCTTCACACAAAATTATGAATTTTAAAATTCTAGGAAAATTAAAACTTGTATTTCTAGTCTACTATAAAATTTAGAAATATACATGTCTAATATAACATATATGATTTAATTTTGATCAAAAAATAATATTTTCATTACTTTTAGAATCTAGTAGACTCACTATGAAGAGTACACAAGCAATAAGAAATACCACACTATTTCCAATGACTATTACAACTTTCCTTCCAATATACACATATTTTCAACTAAAAAAATTAAATGGATCTAAAATATCTAATAAAATATATTTAAAATTTATATAAAAAGTTTCACAAGTTGATCTTCAAAATAACTCCACTCACAACTGCAAGGCTAACTTAAGAAAGGTCTCAGCTCCCATCCTTTTTCCATTATTAGGTAGCTACAGTAGGCACCCCTAAGCCTAAAACTTCCAAATTCAAGCACATAACATCATGATTTAATGTGTAAAATCAAATAAAATGAGGTTTATATTGAATAAAACTAGGTAAGGAACACTCACTAGGAAATACAACTATGAGGCTATAAGTTCAAGTATACAAAAGAGGCTTCCATATAAGGAATAAAAAAACCATTTAAAAGGATAGAAATCACAAGGCAACTAGAAATAATTCTAAGATAGGCTGACTAAATGATAATAATAATATGGGGATAACTCACCCTTATTCTACCATCTCTTAGCCATGCTAATTAACCACATAGAAGGCCCTCTATAAATATGGTTCCACCAACCAACTATCAATACAAAAAATAAATCACCATGTAGTTTGGAATAGAGAGGTCCAATATATTATTCATATACAAATAATCAAATTATGTATAGGGCCTTAGGAATTTGGTCCACTTGCCATTACTAATACATGAGAGTACACAACAAGCATGAAAATTCACAAAATATGGGAAAAATAACTTTGGAATTTTAAGACAATAAAATGGCATAAAATAGCCAAGAGTTAGGAAGTATATTACATATACAATCCCAAATGATCATTTAAACCACATAGTGTCCATTGTCACAACCATACAATACAAATAAAGGAAGAAGGTAAGGCAACTGGCCTTACTCTTGAAAATTTACAAATAAAGCAAAGGAGAAGGATAAGTTTAATTTAAATAAATTTTAAAAAAATATAACATGGAAGCCTACCTTATTTCCTTATTATATCCACTCAATAACACCTCTTCCAAATTTATGTAAATGGCTAAGCTTACCCTCCTCTAAGTTCTTCCTCTATCTCTTCCTCTTATTTATCCTCCTCTCATCCACTCTTATTTTACAAAATAAGCAAAAATACTCTCAAGGAAGGTTTTCTTTCCTTGTATATGCTAAACTCCCTTATTTATAATACAATGGTAAGGTGTCATGTGCCCCTTCCCATCCCTTGGCTCAGGATCAAAAACTCTTCCTTTTCCATAACTTCACTTACAAGCCCATGTGGGCAAGAAAGAAATTCCATACCTCATAATTTAACCCACTATCCCATGCCATAAATGGTACATGGGCTACCTAAAAATTCCCTTAAGTATCCTAGAAAGACTCTCTAATCTTCCTATTGGTCTAAGGGCATTAATATCAACACAAAAGATCTAAAACCTACTTTATAATACTCTAAAAAGTTGTCTTTTCCAATCCATCCAAGTTTTGAGTTAAATGGGGCCATTTAAGTGGCTTATAAGATATTTTAAATATGAAATAAAAATTTAAATAGAACTTATAAGGTTAAAAATGAAAGGTGTGAATAATTTTCAAAGGGGGTGAATGTTTCTAAGCTAGTTAAGGATGTGTAGATACTAAAATTGAATATTTATAGCATCTTAATCTTGTAAAAGTGATAAATATCAATCAAGGGTTTACCCTTCAGTTCTAGACATCCTTATTGCCAAAAGTATCACATTAACCATATCATGGTGCCTAAATTATTTTTTATTAATCTGATCCATATCGTTATGATGACCTAGGTCTCTTAAACTACATAAAAAACCTAAAACCTAATAAACATCATTCAATTTCAATTTTAGATCTGTACCTATTTTCTATTCTTCTTTACACTATTATCCACAAATTGAAACTGTCATCGATAGCAGTGTCTAAATCCTTATCTAGTGTCTAATAGCCAAAATTCATAAAAATTATAAAATAATAAAAAACAATGGGTCAGCCCTTTTATCTTATTGAAACCTACTATGAGATATTTTAAAGATGTGTGGTATAAATACAAGTTTAATCCTTCCCATTATTCATCTATCAAATACCAAGCAAACACCTACTAAAACTAAATCAATCAACTACACAATCACTTTATTCATCCCTTTTCTTCCATATTTTGATATTAAGCATATGATCAATCATATTACAAGTCTAAATAATTCAAAGAGAAGCCCATGAGTGATGTTTTTAAAATTACAAGTTATATCATTGATTACATCATCATTTAGTATATTGCACCCTTATACGCACAATTACCTACACATAGGGGAGAAATACATATGTCTGAGGCCCTCTTTCAATTATTGTAAATGTAATCAATACCCATTAATAGATGGGTCTTTTGGGTATCTTGATAAAATGATCCCACTAACCCATTTTTTACTAAACTCATTCTAAAGGTGAAGATGGGTAAAGAGAGAGGGTTTTATATTCAAAGAAGAGATACAACCTATATCTAAAATATAAATACATCATTATAAAGGTGATAGACAACATAGAATAAAAAATTTGGTTGCATCTATATCCAATCATTATTTTATACTGAACACCTACATCACACTAAAAAAAATAGCATCGACAACAATGTCAAGATCTTATGGTAGTCTCCACGGCCATAGAAAATACAATTTTTATAATCTAATGACTAGCATAGAATATTAATTCTACATAATTTACACATGTTTCAAGTCCATATCTATTTACACATAGTAAATTAACTAAGTACCATTATTTATTATTTGTTTCAATATCTTTCAATAGTTATACTTTATTAATTTTATCAATCTCAATTGTATAAATTCAAAATATTATTTATCTAAGTTTTCTATTAATTGGCTGGCTATAGATTAGTTTATCACCCTTATGTTAGAACTATTTCTATATTCTTAACCCTATCCTCACACTTCTAAATTTAAGGTTAAATATTTGGTGAACCTAACCTCTATCTTTTTATGCAAACCCTAGCTTGCCATAGAGTATTCTTCCTCCTAAGGTTTTTCCATGTTATTTTTTTTAGATCTATTAAATTATCTATATGCAACCTAGGTATGGCCTTATATAAAGTGGTGTTTCTATTTGACACTTGGATCTTCCTCTTTTCCACCTAATATGGCTTAAACCAATGAAATATCAAATCATATGCCTAAAGAAACTACCAATAATGAAACTAAAAAAAATAATTAAGAGTTGATCATAGAATATGATCATGGTCATGAAAATAATGAATTTAATGCAAATAGTGAACATGAACAAATAGATCAAGATCAATTAAAAACTATTTCTATGTTTTGAGAGAATATCCATCAAAACCCCAAAGATATTGATGAGATCCAAAAAACAATATTGGAAAATAAAAAATAAAAAATCATATATGAAAAATTAGGTGCATCTATTTATCATGTTAGTAGATCTATGAGACATCCCCATATTCTTGAACACTCCCCTTAATCACATCATGACTTCCTACATCTAATGGGGTCATGGTTTATGTATTTACACCATTGTTCCCTAAAATAAATCTTATTATTACTACATCTTCAATAGGAACCATTAACACCTTAACCCAATTACTAGTTTCAATTCATATATCAACTTAAACCATGGGTACATCTCCTTTTTTGACTTCTCAAACTTAAAACCTTAGGGGTAAAAATGTGTAATATCTTGTTCAAACTATAAAACATTTACAAGCTAAGGTTACTAATATTTATAAAAATTCCATGAAGTCACCTTATGTTATTGATTCACAAGATGTATTAAATATTCCTCTTGCACTTAAAATATCTTTTTTGGCTTGTGTTGTTGCACTCAATTTCAAATTTTGTGATGGAAAATGTGATCTTGAATAACATAATTAATATTTATATGTGGCATGTCTTGATTATGCCTCCAATGATAAAATTTTGATCAAATTATTTCCATGGACCCTCAAGGATTATACCTTATGATGGTTCTATGATTTACCTCTCTGATTAGTGAAATCATTCAATCCTCTAGCTAATAAATTCTTGTCACATTTTTCTATCAGCATCACTGAAAAGAAGTCGTATGCTCAAATTTTTAATATCAAAAAATGAACCAATGAAACAATCAATGAATATGTTTTGAGATATAAAAAAATGTTGGCCAAAATGACAAATCCAATGCTAGATAAAGAACTTCAAGACAACTTCAATTAAAGCTTGTTTACCCCATTATATGAGTCCATTATTTTCAAAAAGTTTAAATATTTTTATAACTCATGTTATATTGTTCAAGACAATGAAATGAAACTTATTTCCTTTAATAAGATCAATCATGTAGAAATCATACTAACTACATATAATACAAAGTTTCATATCAAACCAAGATATAAGGTGAAACCTACAAAACCTTAAAATAAGCAACTATAATGGTTAACACAAAGTAACATCAAACTAATCAAATATTTTTATCCAATGCACCTAAGAGACAATTTACATGATTAACTAAGTCTCCAACTTCTTTATTTCATAATATTGTGGAGTGGCATCTCATATCTCTCCCTCTTTCCATAAATCTTGATATGATTCAATCTCTACCCAAAGGATATGATTCTAATGCATATTATGACTATCACCAAGACCATCAACATTTTATGAATATATGTTATACCTTAAAGTATAAAATTCAAGATATTATTGATGACCAAAAAATTACCTTTGATGATCCTCCAAAGGATTTAGGTTCATAACCTAGTGATCACTAGAATCAAAAAAATATTTAGAAATCCTTTACAAGATCATACTAAGAAATATCCAAAATTTAAAATGGCATACAATGCACATCCTCCTAAATAAATTAATGGGCACCAATTATATGGTATTATTGGTACTTATACATGCACAATATCTCATATAGTTTAGAGACCTTATATTACATTTTATGACAATGAAATTAAGGATGATGACTTAGATCTTCATTCATTATTTATTTGAGCATACCTAGACCATCAAATTAGATATAGTGTTATGATCAATAAAAAATATAGTGATAATGTATGTACCATGACACTACTTACACATTTGGGAAATACACTTGATGTTGTATATGCTTTAAACAAAATCATTAGAACATTTTATGGGACATAATAACACATTATTGGTGAGATTGATTTATGATTATAGGTTGGTACAATAAAAGTGCTTACCACTTTATTAGTTATAACATATATAGTAGTCTTTGATATTTTATTGGGATTATATTAGATTCATAAACTCTACCCAGTAGCTTCCATGATGAATGGGTGTATTAAATACATTCATACCAATAGGGTAGTGATAATTCCTAGAGTTCTATATAAACATACAATTGAATAAGAAAATTATATTCCAAGACAACTAATTATCAAATATAATAAGGTTAATCCTCCAATAAATAGTAAGAAACAAGCAATCCTTTTTCCTCAATTACTTATAATGCCTTTGCACTAGAGACACACAATGGGAATCTTTATCTATTCCTAAATGGCATACTTAGTTACCTGGATAAACTAAAAATTATCCAACTACAATTACTCAAAATAAACCATAGATCACTTAATGATGGATTTGACAAATCCCTATTACTTATATTTTTTCTTCATGACCAAAGAATTTTATTTCACATACATAGAATACCACAGTTTCTCCTAATCCAGATATGACACCTATACTTACTTCTTGAAAGTACCATCAATTTCACATACCATATTATAAACTTAGAAATACCTATAATCATCCCTATGATGGGATCATATAATAACATTTTTCCTAACAAATATTTTAAAAGTCCAAAAAAATAAAATATTACAAAATTTCAAATATATATATATATATATATATATATATATATATATATATATATATATTTAAGAGATAAAAACATTTAAATAATTCAAAAACACAAAAATATTCAACATTCCCATATTTTACTATCTCCTTCCAATATATATTTTTTTCTTTAATATTATTAGATAGAATATAATTTAATTTATATATACACATATTTTTTATACATATTTGATTGTGATATAGGTATGTTTAGACACACAATCTATGCATTTTCAAATGTTGGACTTTATTCTACTTACATCATATAGTATGTTGGGGGCATCTACTTATTTGATCACAATTGATACATGTTATATATCCTTTATGTTCATTTATATATTTCCATGTTTGATATTATATACTAATGCTTACACATGTCTATATCCATGTTCATATCCTTCTCAGTATAGTTGATATGTTATGTTACATAATTTTTTTTATAACACATATGTGTAGGGACTAGTATAATACATTTATGTTGGTTTCTTATACTTTATTTATTCACATTGACACTTCCTTGAGAGTGTTACATTGATTTATATTATCTTATTTTTAGAACATTTGAATATGTAATTTGCATGTTGGCCCTTATTCCATTGTATGTTGATTGGACATTTGAATATGTCATTATAGGTGGATTGGAAATTTAAATATACCATTCATTTAGATTGTGTGGCATTTAAACATGCCCCTTGTATGAGGTCTCCTTGGATCATTTTTTTTTTCATTATATTGATTGATCTTATGTGTGTGTTTTATTGCTTGTTGAGCTTGTATTATTATACTATATACATTTATGTAGATAATATTTTATGATTATATAGTACCTCAGTATTATATACTTAGAAAACATAAACCTTGGTTATTCCTCTCAGTTATTTACATCTCCTACTTCTATAAGTCTTGCATATACTCTATCTTTGTACCCTTTGGCCTATATCTCTTAGTCAAACCAGTCTTATGTTGATGATCCAAGTCTTGCATCATACCCATAATGCTTAAAATATTCTTATCTTCCATCTCTATAAGTTTAGAACATGTATCTACTTTCTTGATCCATATACACTAACATACATGATAGATAGTAATGTCGATGTTATTGTCCTATCACAATACAAGTGTTTGGTGCCCTAAATTTATCAAATTTTTAAATGAAATATATCCTAATGGTCAACTTAAGTGATTTAATATGATTGATTACTCCAAAAGGATTAATATAAATACAAGATCAACCCTCATTTATTCCTCACCTAAAAGACCTATGAATACCTAAAAAAATACCAAATAACATTCAATTGATCAAAGCTTCCCTATTTATTCATATTTCCATATTAGTCATAGGGAATACACATCTACTAATTTGAAAACACTAAAGGAGTATCCCAAGAGCCCAATTTTATAAGTTACAAGATAGGTCACTATTGTACTTGATTTACACATATTATATTATTGACAGATGAACCAACACATAGGGAAGGACTACATAAATTTGAGTCCCTCTTCAAAGTATTAGCTATGTAGGTATTACCCTATAGCACTAGGGTCTTTGGGGTCAAATCGACACTATGTTCCCACTAACCCCATTTTCCTCAAGTTCATTATAAAGATGGAAAGCTAAGGTTTTTTCCATTTCACAAAGAGTTATAGTCTATGATCTAGATCTAAATATACCAAAGTGAAGGTGGAGTAAAACATAGAATCATCCAAGTAGTCACATCCTATTCCACTAGGTGTTTTGTATACAACACTAGAATTGAACCCAAATAATAATGTTAATGTAACCATTCCATGTTGGTGTTATTATCTAGAGATATAGAAGTATCAGAGCTAGAATCTAATAATTATTCTATAATCTCTTTCAATTAGATTATCATTATAACAGGTTAATTACATTACTTATTTATCATTTTTATATCTAGAATAATTGTAATTTACATATTTAGACTATCTCAACATAATAAATTTAGTGTATGTTTATATCTAAGGTTAGCATCTAATTGGCCTACTATAGATCTGATTATCACCCTTAGGCCATTTCATTTCTATATACCCCTTTAACCCTAGTTAACCCAAATCTATATGTTTTTAGGGTTAATTTTTTTTTAAACCTAATATTTGAACATCAAACCCTAAGCATACATTTTGGGATGCTTATTACCTATTTTTTTGCTAATATTTACTTTATATATTTTATCATTAATGATAGTGATCGATTTGATGACTATGATTAAAAAACTATAAAACTAACCCTCAAGGAAGGAATTAAAATTGGCTACTCTTGAATTATTCCAAGTGCTAAAGCATCTAATATAAAAACATTGAATGGTGGTATATTTTATCCCTCTCATTAGGTCTATGCTCCCACCACTTCAAGAAAGGAGTTGATCTATCTTAAGAAATGAGTTGATCAAGGCCAAGGAGTGGGCAAACATGAGCAAGGTATAACCCACCCTATATATCTTAAGCATAAAAATAGAAATAGAAAATGGTTAGTATTTTCCAACACTCCTTGAGCCACCAACCATTCAATTGAACTAAATATGTACATTTTACCAAAAAATTAGGTACACATGACCAAGAGGTTCCTTAATTTTCATTTGATCATAAAAAATTATGAAAACTATATAAAGAGATTATGCTTGATGTGAAAATAAATTATAATGGTGAAATGTCTTCAAAAAAATTTATTAATAAACCCCCCAACATTTATGCATCCCCAAATAATATCCCTCTAGTCAAGGGTGATTTTTTTCCTACCTGCATTTAAAACAAAATATATATCAAAAAAGGTATCCTTACCAAACTTTCCCAAAGATAAAATTTGTTATACCTTTAGCAATGGAAAATTAAATAAATAATTCAAATGGTACAAGATATTTAAATTATATACCAAATGTATCAAAGTTCAAATATCACATACCATTACACAAATGTCTTAAATTTAGTGATCATGAACTTTCACTTGTTATACATAAGGATGATGATAATCATATGCCTAGATTCAAAATAGGAGGTGGATTGAAACCAATGATAAAACATATGAAAAACACCTCTATCCAAATATAATATTTAATGTCTATGATGACCAATATTCGGGGCCTTTAAAATAAAGTTTCTATACTCCAAATGCAAATGGCTTTCCATAATGATAATGTACATGTAACCTCATTCAATAATCAACTTATTGTGTAATGTATACTTGAATATCCTTATCCTAAAGATTATGAATTACTATATTTACCTCTTTTTTTGAGACACAAGGATCTATTAGACCACATGATTATCTATGTACATTCTTTTGGTCAATGAGCACACAATAACAAACTATTACTAAAATTTTTCCATACAAGTATTTTTGATGAGGCTCAAAATTGGTTCTATAGTTTACCAAAGGTTACATTACATATCATAATTGGAAGATGCATTCTTCATGGATTTAAATATCCATAAGGTGAAAAAACTTACATTAGAAAATTTTCACAATTTCAAACAATGACATGACGAGTCCCTTCAAGATTATACTATTTGATTCAAAAGTACATCTTATGAGCTCAAATTAGAATTTATATTTAGTATAGGCCTTATTTACCAATTAAATTAAAGGACATTGCATAAAAAATCTGAATAATTTACCCATTTATATAATTATGTGCATATATATGGTTCCTTCATAATTACTCATTCAAAGGAAATTAACATATCTCCCTCCAAATACAAAATCTTTATCCCTCACACAAAGGATGGAGATAACTTACCTAAGGAGAATTATGAATAAAAATATGGTTTCCCTAATCTCTATATGACTAGTTCACAAATGTTACTTAACATGGGGCTAATCCAAGGTCCATATCTTATGCAAAAATCTCAAAGTGAAAAACACAAAAATCATCCATGCTAATAATATTTAACAATTAACTTATACATTGGTGGTGCATATTTTTGGCAAAACCATATTGACTCTACACAAGAAAAAACCATTTTAAATATAATATGCTTGCAATAAATGGGATTTAATCTAACAAATTTATAAAATAAAAGAGATTCAAAAGATTCCTTCAGCAACATAACACTACCAATTACTTATGGTCCTAAAGTAATTCAAACATGGATTTGGGTTATACCTACCACATCTCCATATGAATTTACATTAGGAAATCTTTGGATATACCAAATGGAATAAAAAATTGATCTCAATTAGCAAGGTATCTCCCTTCTTCATGAAGGCAAATTAATACATATTTCAAATGATAGCATTACTTCTACTACACATACAAAATATGAGGAGAAACATGTTATGTACCTTTCAACCTATCCAATCATGATGAAAAAAATGTAAAAGATCCAAATTAAGGTTTTAAGTCACCAAGTGGGTGATATACCTATGACCATATAATGGATAAGATCATAGGGTAGTCTCTCAAATATTCCAAAAATACCAAAATAATCAAAAACATTCAAAACTCCCAAAACATTTTTGGCACCTACATATTCTACTAGATCCTTGCCATCTATATGTTAGTTCCATGTTGATGGATGGCATATTCAATTACTCCTAGATACACATATGTTTTACACTTCTACTTGACTATGATATATGCATGTGTGTGTGTGTGTGTGTGTGTGTGTGTGTGTGTGTGTGTGTGTGTGTGTGTGATATATTCCTATTTTAGATGTTGATCCTTCCCTCTACTCATGTCATGTAGACATTGGAGGCATCTAGTTTCTTGATCTTGATACACATAGGTTAAATCATTCTATGGTCACTCTGTATTATCATGTTTGAGCTTATATATGTACTTACACATGTCTATTATACATGATTATATCTTACATAGGGAACTTGATATGCTATACACTTGAATTTTTTTCCTAACACATTAGATCCATGGACTACTATGACATATTAATACTAGTTGCTTATGATTTAGTTTATGCAAAAAATTTAGTGTCTTACCTTGATACTACATTCACTTTTTTGAGCATTTGAATATTCTCTTTTACCTATAGGCCTCGTGCCTATATTTGATTTCATTTATATTAAAATATGTTATTATTTGTTGTATGTACATTTTAATATATCATTCATGATTTTATGGACATTTTATTAATTCATTTCCTCTGTATTATGTAGCATTTGAACATGCACCTTATTTTTAGTCTCATTGGACCATCACCTTTTGACTTATTTTTAAGTGCTCTTGTGTGTGTGATTATTTACTTGTTGACATTGTAATTTTATTATCTAGATGTTATCATGATCTTTATCATACATCTTAAGACTAAATCTGATCACATTGGTTCTATGTGATTCAATGATATATTTACCTAGAAATGTTCCCTTCTATATGCTACATGGTTACATTCGCACAAGGTGAGGTAACTAACATTTAATGTATTTCCCTCACCTAAAAGGGGGGAATATTAGTGGGGTAATTTCATAAAGGCATGTTATTCACACTTGGCATAGTTTCAAATTTAGTAGAGGCATACTTTGGAAGCATGTTATCCACATTCATTCAGTATGTGTTACTTATATCAATTATTTAGATTCAATTGGGGCATGTCATATGGGCATGGATTCTATGCATTCATGGTTATTAAATTCATTAGGGTCATGATTTTGAATAATTTAATCCACACTCATTCATTATATGGTACTTATATCATTTCTCATATTCAATGGGACCATGCTTTGGAAGCATGTTCTCCATACCTATTCAATATTCAACATCTCTAGTTTATAATGGGGGCATGTTTTAGAAACATGTCATCCATATGTTTCTTATAAATTTTTCTATATATATCCATATATATTTTTGGCATGATTTGGAAGCATGTCTTCCACAATTACATAGTTATCTAAATTGGCCAAAACAAATAGTTATATGATTTAGATTCATAGTTATGGCAAAATTTTATACATTGGTATTATTGTTATAAATAGTTTTAGCATGATACATATCTAAGGTGTATATGATATTAAAAATGAGCCTAATATTTCAAAATAAAAATCAATTTTATATTTTAAAACTCTTTTATGGATAGTTACTATATCATGGATTTTTTCGTACTGATACCTAGTGGACTTTTATGGACTTTATTGAGCCAATATACTACAATAGTTAGTTCACATTTTGGTATGGTTTAGGTGATCAAATGAGTCAATCTTTCCAATTTTTTAGGTTGTATTTAATCACCTATCCTCACCAAGTTATAAGTATCATTGGGTTGCATGGTTGGGCTAATCTCAAGTTCCAGTGGTAACTCAATTTTGCTCCAAAGTTGGGGGCATGTGCCTTTCAATCTCTCTCTATATCTCTCCTTGGATATATGCCCTTTAAATATTTATCTATATTTGTACTATTATTAATTTAATAGCCTTATAATGATACATATTTTTTAAAACCACTTGCCAATAGGAAAGGTGGTTACATCAATATACAAGTCTACTCTTAGACCTTGCTCTTTAAATTTAAATATATTTCAATTACTTTTAGCCTAGATTATATGCACTAATTTAATATTGTAACTGTATCTTGGTTGTAGGTTAGTCACTATCAAATCACTTAAATTGGGCACATGCAAACACAATTTTTATATGCATACCCATGTATGCATTCCTTTCCTTTAAACTATCAATTTAATTACTAGATAAAAAGAGGGAAAATTTAAATGATATTTTATGATCATATAGCACCTTAGTCTTGTACACTTAGAAAACTCATACCTTGGTTGTTCATCTTCGTTATTAACCTTTACCACTTATGCAAGTCTCCAATCTGCTCTATCTTTGTGTGTGCCCCTTTTCCTAAATCTCTTCATCTAACCAATCTTATGTTGATGACATAGGTCTTTTATCTTGTCCAGAATGCTTAAAATGTACTTGTCTTCCATCTCTACAAATTTAGAACTTGTACCTACTTTATTTTTCCCTAGACACTAAGGTTTGGGATAGATATAAGTGTTAACATTACTATCATGTCCCAACACAAGTGTCCAATGACCTAAAGTCATCCAATTTGTAAATTAAATATATTCTAATGGTCAACCTAAGTTATTTAATGCAATTTATTACTCTAAAGGGATTGATATAATAAAATATTAACCCTCATTCATTCCTCAACTATAAGACCTATGAATACCTAGTAAAAAGACCAAAGAACATTCAAACACCATTTAGTTGATAAAATCTTACCTATTTATTCTCATTTAGATACCATTCATAGGGACTACACATCTATAGGTTTGAATTACTAAAGTAGCAGCCCAAGAGCTCAACTTTCCAAGTTACAAGTTAGGTCACTAATGTACTTTATTTGCACATATTATATGATTCACACACAAGCCAACATGTAGGGAAATTTACATTATTTTGAGTCTCTCTTTGGAGTATTATCTATGTAGGTATTTCCATCTAACATTAAGTTATTTTGGGTTATCTTGACACCATGTGTCACTAAACTATTTTTACTCAAGTTCACTATGAATATATAAAGATAGGGTTTTTTCCATTTCACATGGAGTGATAGTCTATGACCCAAATCTAAATGCACCAGAGTGAACATGAATAAAAACCTAGAAGCATCTAGGTGGTTGTATCCTATTCTAGTAGGTATTTTATATACGACATTAGCATCTAACCTAGATAGTAGTGTCGATACAACCATCCTAGGGTAATGTTATTATCCAGAGAACTAGAAGTATTAGAGCAAAATTTTGATGACTATTCTAAAATCTCCTTCCTACTTGATTTCTAATTGTTCTAGATCTATAAATTCATTAACATCACAACAAGATAAGTACATCACTTCTTTTTCATTTGTATACCTATCATAGTTGTACTTTCCATATATAGGCAATATCAGCATAATAAATTTAGTGTATGTTTGTATTTGAGTTTAGTATCTAATTAGCCTACTACAGATCTGATTATCACCCTTGTGCCATTTCATTTTTATATACCCCTTTAACCCTAGATAACACTAATCTATAGATTTTAGGTTTAAACAATTTCCATGATCTAATCATGCATCTTAAGACTCGATGTGATCATATACTAAGATCTTATTTGATATATATACTTTGACATGTTATCCCTATTTGATACATGATTCATACACATGTTATACAACTACCTTATCATTTTTAGGTAAGGTACCTACTATTTTATATTTCCATCACCTTAAAATGGGGAGAAATTTAGTATGGGATCTCATAGAAGGTATGACCTCCATATTTTAATAGTTTTCCATATTGTAGTGGTGGCATGTCACAAAGGCATGACCTTCACACTTATTCATTTTTTTAGCTTAAAAATTATAATGGGGGCATGTCATAATAAAATTACCTCCACACATATACACTTAATATATATAAACTTTAGTGGTGGCATGTCATAAATACATAACCTCCACACTTGAACAAAATCTAGTTTGGTTCCATGATTCAGATATGCACTTGGGTCAAAATCCTATATATTACATTGGTATTTCATAGATTTGAAAAAAAATAGATCTATAATACATATACTCCAAATCAGACATAATAAAGGTGAATATTCCATTATATTACACCAAAAAATTAAAAACTTACCAATTATACCACTCATTAGGATTTATTGAGTACAGCATGTTGTATTGTTATCGAGCCTTTTCTATTATAGCAATGGGTTAATTTTATAGGCTGAATTTATTAAATCATTCAACCTCACCATATTTATAGATTGGATTGATTAAATCATCCAATCTCACTATATTTATAAGATGTGTTTATTAAATCACTCACCCTCACCAGATTATGTATATTCACACTTGAGTTATATGATTTAGATATAATGATCTCAATGGACATGTCATAACTCATCTTTGAACTAGATTTATAGAATAATACCTTCCAATCTCCCTCTTTAAATCTCTAAAGTTCAAGTTTAAACCTTTTCTAGTTTCAATGCTTCATAAGGAAGCAAATTTACCAAGTCAAATCATCAAGAGGAAACATTGTTGCATCAACATATAGGTGTAATCCTTCCTTTCTTTATTTTCTATAATTTCAATTATTTCAAATTTTAGATTATATGCATTGATTTATGCTATAGTTTTCTCTTGGTTATAGGTCATACATCATAAAATCAATCAATTTGGTCTCAATAAAAGGTAAGTGTGTTATACATAATTAGGTATGAATTTATTTCCTTTAAACTAGTAGTTTCATCCTTATGTCTTAATAGATCAAGGGGGAAATGTAGATACTAAAACTAAATATTTATATCATATTGGTCTTATACATTTGACAAATATCAATCAAGGATATAGCCTTTAGTTATAGACCATCATACTTCTAAAAGGATCACATTATCAATCTCATTGTGCCTAATTACTTATCTCTTAGTCTAATCCATATTATTTTGATGAAGTGGGTCTCCTACACTGCACAAAAAAATAAAATATGATAAACATCATTCACTGTCAGTTTAAAATCTATACCTATTTTTTATCCTTCTAGACACTACTAGACATAAAGGGACATTGTCACTAATGGTAGTCTCTAGAACCTTATCTAGTTTCTAGTAGACAAAATTCATCCAAATTACAAAATAATTGAAACTCATGGGTTAACTTGATCATCTTATTGAGTCTTACCGTGAGATATTTTCAAAAGATGTAGTATAAATATAAGTCTAAGCCTTCTAATTATTAGTATATAAAATACCAACAAACACTTTCTAAATTTAAATTAATCAATTAAAAAAGCACTCTATTCCACCATGTTCATCCCTATTTTCATTTAAAGCATAGGAGTAGTGATATTATATGTTTGAATCATTTAAATAGCATCCCATGAGTGATATTTTTCAAATTATAATATATATCACTTTATACATCATCATATACTATGTTTTACCTTTGTGCACACACTTTCCCACACATAAGTGATAACTACATAACTTTAAGGTCCTCCTTATAGTATTGGCTATATAAGTAGTGCACATTAATAAAAGGGTCTTTGGGGCAGCTTGACACCATGAGCCCACTAACCCATTTTTAAAAAATCTCATTTCAAGTGTGAAGAAGGGAGAATGTCTAGGGTTTGATCAATCAAAAAAGATTGATAACCTATATCCCCCATCTGAATACATCAGTAAAAAGGCAATAAAAACCCTAGAATAATAAAGTTGGTTTCATCTAGATCTAGTCATTATTCCATACTAGACACCTACATCATAGTCAAACACTAGAATAGATAGTCATGTCTAGATATAATGGTAGTATCTATGACCACATAAATAAAATTCCTATAATTCTAAGAATAATCTAAAATATTTATCTTACATACTTTACACATGTTTTCAGTGTAGATCCATATGCGCATAGTAAACCAACTAAGTACCATTATTTCTTATTTATTGTAATATATTTCAATAGTTGTACTCTAATTTTTTAGCAATCTAGGTTTTATAAATTTAGAATATTTTTTATCTATATTTTATATTAATTGGTTTGTTATAGATTATTTTATCACCCTTATGTTATAACTATTAAATATTCTTAACCTTATCCTTGCACTTCTAAACTTAGGGTTAAATTAGATGTCGACACTTCTAAATAGGTACATAATGATAAAAGGGGTGCTTTGGATCATAAAAGTATCAATAATACATGTCATAACTCTACCCATGATGTGATCATGCTTGACATAGTCTTATATCCCTCATCAATCTCCCATGTCACATCTACAACACAATACACATAAAATTCCATACCCTATATAGTCAAAGTTGTATAATATAATTAATACAAGTGGTATCAATCCACACAACATGCACATGACATAAGAAAGGAATCAAATATCAATGGTAATAAAATAATAAAAATCATATTAACATATGTATGATTTGTGTATGTGTTTAAGATAAGTATCTATAATGGTATGAAATCAGTACACATCATAATGAACACCCAAATGTCATAAGTAAACTAATATCATAATGCATAGAATAGCCATATAATATAAATCATATAATTATTATCATGTAAGTGAAACATAAACATATTTATATATATATAATATTTTTATCATGCTTAAGGGACTAAAAACATCATGTGTCTCAACAAGGTAAGGCATGTCTTAATGAGACATGTGTAAAACACCAAATGACTAATGGCAAACACTATGAAAATAAGGGTCTCATAATGGATATTTAGGCATCGATAATATACATAATGGTCTTTGAGGTCACATAAATTTTAATTGATCCCACTAAACCCTATTTTTTAAGGTGACATGACCTAATGGAGGACCTAAAGTTTTGATCAACAATATTAATTCTAAAAACCCATGAATGTGATTTGAACTGATAACCTACAAGGTAATAGTTAACCCTAATAGGTGTACTAGGATGTTCTATAAAATTTTAAATTCTTAGAGTTAGAAAAAATCAATAAGATTGGGATATAAGCATTAACACTAGTGTCCATAGTCTAACACTAGTGTCTTAGTTGATAGAAAGATAATTTCTATGATCTGATGAATCGAGATGAATCATCAAACTCTCTTTTTCTACACCTATGCCTATCAAATCTACCTATGTATCATTGCATAATCTAAGTTTTATTTCTCTTCCATATTGATACTTTCAAATTATTGTTTGGCATTTTACTTTTCTATATTTAGCATATTCTCAAATTATATATACTTATCAAAATATTGTAAATCTAAATTATGTAATTAGCCTACTTTAGAATAGTTTATTCAATAATTGATTAGTATATTACCCATACCCTTAATATAATAATGGTTAAATAATTAAAAAATTATAATTTTTATCCTTAAGTGATATAAAATATTGCATACGAGAGATCTTGGGCTTATGTGATTTGAGAAAGTCAAGCTCATCTTACAATTGGAAACTATTACACCTTTGGTATGCTAAAAAAACCCTTCTTGACATTTTTAAATTTTGATTTTTTCTAATTTTTATGTATTTTATATTCATTCTAAAAAAAAATTGGTCATGTCTACTCTATAACAACCATGTTCAAACACTACTCAGACTTGTTTAGGATGGCAGTGGACCCATCTACAAATATATCCTTTACAATGCAAACTTTTTCATAAGTAAATTAATACATTATTAGTTTTTTTTAATTAATTTCTTACCTAATTTATAATATATTACTAACTTTTAATTTGTATATTTGTTATTGTAGGCTAATATTTAGGTGTAGACACTCAAATTTAATCATTAAGTTCTTAACAATGTTTAATCTTGACATCTTTAACTTACTTGACCTATTCTCCATTTCATTTACTTGCAATCTCTATGAGAGCCTTCACTATTTCACTCACTATCTTGAAATTATTGAAAACATCTTTCACACATCCCTTTTTTACTTATAAATTCTTGTGAATGAATTTTTAATAGTTTATAACCATATGGGATAGGACCACACTAGGTCAGACAAGGCCACAACCCATCCTTGTCCACTAGGTAGACCTTATCTACCATGATTAAACAATAAATTTTAAAATTTTAAATGCTTCATTTCATCCATTCTTTACTTTTATCAAAGTTCGTTAATATAAATATTCAAATATGCTATTATATAATAACATCAAGTCCAATTAATGCTTCACTTGATCTATCTATCAATCACATGGAAATTCTACTACACATTGAGCAAAAGGGCATAAATATTTTGAATTCTAATTATAAATTATACTTATAATAATAGGTCAATTCTAAAGTTTTTTTTTTTTTAAAATTTTGGGTTGAGGGTATTAATTTAAAATCATTTAAATCAATTTTCTAGTTGCATCCATATAGAAAATATTAATATTCACATGCTCACTCTATGATGGATAACTACATCATCCTGAGGCCCTTTTGGGCTATATAGGAAACAATAAAATTATGCAAGGTTTTCTAGGATAGCTCAGTTATTCCCCTTGCCTAACTCCACCATTTGGTATTTTATCTTTATTTGATTTATGTGTAAGAACTAGGGTTTGTGTTTAACCCTAAATTGATTTTATTTAAGGGTATTATAGGGTTAATGATTAAAGTAGAGTCCCCACCTTTTTTACTTATAGTTAGGATATTTAGAAAGAACGTTTATAATTGTCTTTTATATTCAAGAGCCTCAACCAACATTATGCCTGCTAGGACATGTAAACAGCTTGGGTTAATTCTATTCAAATTTGATAGGGTAATTAATCAATTGGATAAATCTAGAGCGAAGGTTGTAGGATAATTATTAAATGTGCATATACAGCTAGCTAGTGAACCAAGGGTTTAGCAATTCATTGATATCCAAGTGGTAGAAATGTCTAGTGCTTATGGATTGCTTTTAAGTAGAGAATGGACTAAAGATTTAAATGGATATATGTCTACTAATTTTTGGCACTTATGACTTCCTTGGAAAGGTTTTCCAAATCAAATAAGAGTAGAAAGGGAACCTTGAATTAAACACATGATAATAAAATATAATGTTGTTAATGAAAGGGTAAATTTCTTAGATTTTGAGTTGGGAGTTTTCACTTTGGAAATTTCAAAATAACCAATTTCTAAGAGTTCTTCTCAAATGTGTGGTTTGTGGAAGTTATACATTGATGGTGCCAAGTGAAAATTAGGATTAGGAGCTAGTATTGTATTGATGAATCCTTTAAAAAAGCAATACAATGCAGCTTATAAGTTAAAATTTCCTTTCACTAATAATTTTGCTAAGTATGAGTCTCTCATATTTAGATTGTAGTTCACCATTAAACACAAATTTAAAGAAATCCTTGTCTATGGAGACTCTAAACTTATGGTTAACTAAGTGAGAAGTAAGTACCAATGCAAATTATCTTAAATAAATATAAGTTTAGGGTGTGTGATTTGATTGAATCTTTTGATGCCTTCAACATCTTAGTTATTCTAAGAGAAGAAAAGAAATTGTTGATGAGCTTGCCTTTGTTGTAGCTAACCTCATGCCTGATCATGATTGTCAAAGCATCAGTATTGAGCTAATACCCTATCCTTTAGTTCCAGACAATATAAATCATTTCTAAGTTTTCAATGATGATCAACAAATCATAGATTTCTTAACTAATTTTGGGGCTTTTAAATCTCACATTATTGATAAGATTGATGAAACTTCTCATGAGGAGGAACTTAATGGTAAAATCATCCAATTAAGTGATAATAAGATACCTAAAGGGATGATTTCATTAGAAAGACTATTTGATTTTGACAAAAAAATTGAAGCACCTAAGCAACCCAAGGTAAATGGTAAGGATTATCATGTAACAAATCTTGGCTCACATGATCAGCCCCAAATGGTGAATATAGGGAAGGCTTGCACTGAAATGGAAAATATAAAAGATAGAGAGTTGATTATAAAATAAAAGGATGTAATTTCTTGGTCTTATAAATATTTTAAAATATTTGACCTAAGGGTCATTATTCATACCATACCTCTTCAAGAAGGTTGCAAACCTTTTAGATAGAAGTAAAGGCCAGTCAACCCTATTTTAGAGCCCATGATTTTTAAATAATTTAAGAAGATATTAGATGTAAGGATAGTGTTTCTTATTAGACATTCCACTTGGGTGGAAAACTTGGTCCCAATTAGAAAAAAGAATGGAGAAATAAGATTGTGCCTAGCTTTTAGAAATCTGAATAGAGCATTTAAAAAGGATAATTATCCTTCACCTTCTTTGGACCAAGTTATCCAAACTATTTTAGGATCTTCCATGATGTTTTTTTTTTGGATGGATTTTTTGGGTATAACTAGGTTCTTGTTTCTCTAGAGGATAGGATGAAAACAACTTTTACTACTAAATGGGGAACATACGCTTACAAGAGAATACCTTTTGGATTAATTAATGCAGGGGAAACCTTTTAAAGGGCCATGGACCATGATTTGCAAGGTTTAGTGGGAAAGTGTATCATCATATATATGGATGATCTTACAATATTTTCTAAAAATAGAGAAGTTCACTTCATACATTCGAGACAAGTATTTGATAAATGCAGGAGGTATGGTGTATCTTTTAACCCTAAGAAAATCATATTCTATGTTACTAAGGGAAAACTATTAGGACATGTCATTACCAAAGATGGAATCTCTATGGATCTTGATAGAGTAGATGCCATTTCTAAAATTGGGTTTCCCAATAACCAAAAATAACTTAAGTCATTCTTTGGCAAGATTAATTTAGTGAGGAAGTTTATTTCAGGATTCACTGAGATTGTTAAACCTTTAAATGACATGATTAAGAAAGATTCTATAATTTATTGGAATCAAGAATCCAAGAAGGAATTCATTGACATTAAGAAGGCAATTATTTAAGCTCCAATCCTCATAAGTCTTGATTTTTCAAAGGATTTCTATGTATATTCATTTGCTTTTGAGCATACTATGGCTTGAGTGTTAACTCAAAAGTTTGATGGGAATGATCATCATATAGATTTCATGAGCACCAACTTAAAAAATGTATAAGTGAATTATTATATGATTGATAATCAAGCTTATGCATTAGTAAAGGCAACAAAAAAATGTAGACATTACCTCCTTACAAACAAAGTACATGTTATATTACCTGATCCAATTACAAAACTTATGTTGAGTCAGAATGAGTTTGGAGAAAGAATATGATATAGAGATGACAATTTCCAAATTAATGAAATATCAAGGTCTAGTTCATATGATCACTAGTATTGATCCAAAAATTCATATCATGAAAGTAGATTAACAAAACTTTTAACCTAATGAGTGGTATGACTCTATTATCCATTTACTTATCAATGGTGTTTGTCCCTTAGGATTTATAAGAGAAAAAAAGAGGGCCTTAAGGTTCAAATAAACTCATTACCTCATCAAGAATGGAGTCTTGTATAGGAGGAACTTTGAGGGAATTCATTTGAGATGTGTGTCCAAGGAAGAAGTAACTTGGATTATGACAACCTTTCATGAAAAATTAGGAAGTGGAGACCCTTCAAGAATAATTATAACTCATAAAATTCTCAGGACTAGGTATTATTGGCCCACACTCTTCAAAGATGCTTATAAGCATGTGAGGGAGTGTCATTCATGCCAGATATTTAACACAAAGGAACCAAAAGTGGCCAAGCCTTTACAAATTGTGATGGTAGATAAACATTTTGTATAATGGGGATTAGACTTTATTGGAGTAATAAACACCAATTCTTCTAAAGGTCATAAGTTTGTCCTGACTACTATAGATTATTATACTTGGTGGATTGAGGTAGTAGCCACTAAGCAATGTAGAATAGAGTAAGTGATCAATTTCCTAAAAGAAAATATTTGTACTAGATTTGGAAATCTAGTTTCTTTGGTTTGTGACAATGGATCTGTATTTATATCTATTGAAATGACAAAATGGGGTTATGACCAAGGAATTACACTTATTTTTTCTTCTCATCAATATCCTCAAGGAAATGGTGTTTTTGAATCCACAAACAAAAATTTGATGAAAGTTATCAAGAAATCTGCAGATAAACCTAGAACATGGCATAAACGTATTAAGTTTGCATTATGGGTAGATTGAATTAGGATCAAACAAGCTCTAAAAGCTTCACCATTTGTGTTGTTATATGGTTAGGATCCAATATTTCCATTCACTTTGAAGTTTCCTACATTCACATTCATGCAAAAATACATGGAAGATAGTTAGGAACTTGTTAATTCCTAGTTGCTAGACATTATTCAAATGGAATATGCTAGAGAAAAAGCATTTATAGACTTCAGTAGACACCAATCAACCATGAAATTATGGTTTGGTAAGAGATATAAAGTGAAGTTATTTAGATAAGGAGATATGGTCCTTCTTTGGGACAAGGCATCAGAACCCAAAGGTAAACATGGTAAATTCACTTTTTTATGGATTGGTCCTTATGAAATTGTAAAAATCTTAGGTAATAATAATTTTAGGTTGAAAGATCTCCAAGAAGAAGAGTTTACAGTGCCTATTAATGGACAATATCTCAAACATTAATTTTATACTACCCCACCATAGGTATTCATAGAGTAAATGTGTAAGATTGTTAAAATTAGAATAAGTAGGCTAGTTAGTTCCCTTTCTTGCTTTTTCTCTTCTTCTTTGATGGCCTTGTGTATATTTGTTTTGTTTGCATTTTTTTTTTCCTTCTTCTTTCTTGGTAGTGATCCTTGGTTGTGGTAAAGTCTCATGTTATTATTATTTTTGGTTTGGAATTGCTCAAAAGTTTGAATATAAATCTTACAAAGGTGACCATGTCTAACAATAAAATAGTATGAAGCAACTAGGGGTATTGGTATAAATTGGTATATGAATTTATTGTCCTAAAAATATTTAAACCTTATTATACATCAAAACTTAGTTTTAAGAAGAATCATATTTATACAATGTGAATTTAGTTTATTAACTCATATTCATGCTTACACTTAAAACACATTCTTGTCATGGACTAAATTTTCAATTAAAGGGGAGAATATCCTAATGTCAGAGCATTTGACCAAATCCTTAAAACCAAACTATATTGGTTTCCAACCTTTTTAAGAGGACCTATAAAATGTAAAAAGGAAAACTCATTACAAAATCTATGGAAATAGAAGAAAAGGTGATTCAGGTAATCTCCACTAGGGATATGGATGCCTAGCTAGTAGTGGAGCAAGACCTTGAGTGGAACCAAAGGTATCTTTGTTAGGGCTATAGACACATGGATAGTAGCAGAGCAATGCCTAAACCTCCCATAAATTAAGAGGTATTATTCTTAAATAATATCTAAAGCGCTCAAAGTTAAGTGTAATGGACCAAAAATATATAAGCCTAGACGTTGTTTCTTGAAATTCATAACAAATGGTAAGTGGAATCAAAGCACATACTGCATGTTTATGTTTTAATATCTAAATTTAAATTTTATACATAAGTAATTTGTTTTAACCAAAATTTTATTTATGAGAGAGTATATGTAAAAAAAGGGGATATAAAATTCATGTACAAGTTTAAACCAGAGCCTTGTGTTCCAACATATTGCTATGTTTCCCCTGTGAGTCACCATTTGTTGAGACCAACACCCACCCCCCATTTTTTTGGGAAAGGGGACACGTGATTGTTTCCAAAAACTTATATATCCTAGAATAAGTGTGAAAGATTGTTTTATCATGTTTTTAATGTTACTAAAAATCATCTTGAAGGTTATTAATTATAGGTTCCATGGAAGAAGTTAGGGTTCCCAAACAATAAACCTTAGTAGTTTGAATTTAAACATTCATGAGAAAATCTAGCAAGAAATTTTATGCATGCTTAGGTTTTAACTTAAAGTTCAAGCACTTTTGTAGATCTAACACTTTACGCTTCTTCGATAGATTTGATCCAATGGTGTGTCAAGCTCAAAGTCTTTTAGAAAGGCATATAATTAATGATTCAGGCCCTAGTAAGGATCCAACAATGATCAATTGATTTGAGGTTTTAAATCTAATGGAATAAAATAAATTTCATTATTTTAAATTTTACAAGTTTACTCCAGTCATTTGATGTCTGTGAAAATGTATTTGATGAGACTGAACCCATCAAATTTAAATTAAAACATAAAGATTTTATTGTCTTAAATTTGATAGGTTTACCCCTATCATTTGATGTCTATGAGGATGTATTTGATGGGACTGAAACCATCAAATTTAACTTAGATAATCCCCAAATCTTTGAGATCTCCTTATTTTTTTACATGTGGCATTCAATTATTAGATCAATAAATTTTATCATCTTAAATTTGACAAGTTCACCCCCATCATTTGATGTCTGTGAGGATGTATTTGATAAGACCAAACCCATAAAATTTATCTTAGACAATCCCCAAAGATTTGAGATCTCTCAATGGTTTTGCACATGGCATTCAGTTATTGGATCAATAAATTTCACTATTTAAAATTTGTCAGGTTCACCCCCATCATTTGATGTCTATGAGGACATATTTGATGGGATCAAACCCATCAAATTTAAATTAAAACAAAAATATTTTATTGTCTTAAAATTGATAGGTTCACCCCCATCATTTAACATGTGTTAGGATGTATTTGATAGGACCAAACCCGTCAAATTTAAGTTAGACAATTTTTTAAGCCTAATCAAAGGGGGAATTTCTAAAGCCTTTTTAAATAAATTCTTAGTTTTATTAAAAAGGTAATATTGAGACATAAAAATCTTGGCCTAAGTCTTTTTTACTTATTAAAAGGGTAAGCATCTTGTAGGATCCAATGGTGATCACTTGTTCACTAGATTTGATCCAATAGTGCACATCAACACGAAAACCTCAAGATCTCCCAAAGGATCCAATGGTGATCACTTTCTCATTGGATTTTATCTAATGGTGCAAGCCAATTGAAGACTTTTTAAAGGCCTAAAATTTTTGACACATGGCATAATCAATAAGCTCAAAGATCAAGAACCAATGAAATGTAAGGACCTAGATTTGGCTTTTTAAAGCAAAATAAAAGGGATTTTTGAAAACCAATGGCCACTCTTCAAATGGCATTTATGAAAATTTCCATGAAAAGCATGGAACCCTACCACATAAGCTCCACGTAAGTATGGAGGATCCAAATGAAAGATATTTCATGATTAAAAACATAAGAGAGATGATAAGTAAGGTTCCATCGTATCTAAGGCATGTATGAGATCAAAGTTGGATGTTTTGGTCATTAAAGAAGAAAAACCCTAAACCCTCCATAAATAAGGCCAGAGTTAGTTCAAATTGATTATGTGACACTTGAGATAATTTTCAACTAAATTTAGAGTAGGTGCATTAGTAAGAACTTTGATAGATTTGTAATTACCATACACTATTATCAATGGCAATGGGCAAGCAACAGATGAAGATTGAATTAGAGATTTATCTAACTTCATATGGTGAAGGAAGGGTCTTTATAGACATAGAGTTAGATTCAACATCATTGAATGTATAGGGGATCAAGAATTGGTATAACAATTTCTTCTTTATTAAATATTTATAACTAATTTATCAAGAATAAAAGTGGAATGCTTTAGTTGACCAAAGATACAAGGATTTAGTATCAATTAAAATGGTAGGCCTTCATCATGCAACTACTAAACTAGAGGTAATGCATTGCATCAACCTTCTTGTTCTTATTTTCATTGACTACAGAGTAGATGAAGAATGGATTAGTCATGAAGGAAATGTCAATAAAGTTGCATTCATAGCTCCCATGGCCTTTGAGACTTTTTATAAGATCCCTTTACCTCATGTTGATCTTCTATCCTTAATAGAATGGATAAATTCCCAAAACCTGGATTTAGTTCTTTCACCTTGGTTAATCCAAGGTTATCATGTTTTTAGGACCCCTAATGGTGAGATTCCTATTACCAAATTCATAGAAGGTGTTAGGGTAGTTATGACCTCATTGAATAGAGCCTTTGGTGCCTCTTTTACAACTTATGTGAGTAATTTCTAGGTGTCTTATGTCCAATTCATGTTGGAGTAGAACCTAACCCCTCCCATTAGAGACTTGATAAGTTTTTTCTTGGCCAAAAAAATTACAACCATCAAGAGAAAGAATTATAGACATTTATTTATGATGTCTTACCTCTTAGACTCACTCATACCCTCTATTAATTTCCTTAGAATCTAAAATTGGTCCCTTAATGGTTAGACTACCATTTCCCATCATTACTCCTAACTACATATTTTTAAATACAAAAATCATATGCAATTCATATGTGATGGTGTCTTCCCAATCATTTTTAAGAAAATCACTGGTATTCCAATGCCTAGACTTCATCATCTAAAAAAAATGAGTGGAGACCATGGGGGTTGTGTGGTTCTATCTAGATTGCATTGTAATAAGGATCGAAGGAATCATGGTCTAACCATATAGACTGCCCATATATGTTCCCAGTAAGCTTTTAGAACTAGAAATTGCTTATCAAATCATCTAGGGCATAGATTGGCATTACAAGAAGAATTAAAAGGCTTGGGTTCATCCCTTCCCATTGGACATTGGTAGAATTATAATCAAGGATTAGAAATAACTAGAGATCATGGTGATATACAAGAATTCTTTTGATTTCCAATTATATGATCTTAAGATGTGGGACCCCAATAATAGAGTGGCTAACCATATTCATGATATAAAGGTTCCAAAGATTGAGTACAAGCATCAACCAAGTGTGGGAGATGTTATTTATACCAAGGCAAAGAACTTTGAAGAAGTCCTATCTAGAGTTTAAAACTACAACATAACCTTAGAACATAGGTTGGTCAGGGATAATAAGCCTTCAAGATAAATATGGTAGTTACATCCTTTATAGTATCACTTATTGCCAAGACCATCCGGCATTACATATCAAGAACCACCTATTGAGGGAAATATTTTGAGCCTCAACAGGAAGAATTGATAAAGTCATATTAGATTGAAATCCTTGAGGATGCAAAAGGAAAAGGTAAAGCTATAAGTAAGGATTCCAAGATTGAGTAAAGACCTATTAAAAGCCTCCAAATTCAAGCATCCCCAACAAGGCCTTCTTCCCCAATAGAAGTTATCAACATAACTTCTTTAAAAAATAGAGAAACATTGAAGATTTCCCTTATTAACATCATGCTATTTATGGTTTAGATAAGGAAGAAGACCAATCTGAGGAAGCAAGTAAGGAATTGGTTACATTGAGTGGAAAGAGATAGGTAGAATTAGCCTTAGTTCCTCTTGCTCCAAGAAAGAGGCCTAGGTTAAATTTCACTCACCCTACTAGTGAAATAAACCTATTTATTGATGAGAATCCTATTTATGGACCAACCATTCTTGATTGTTTGTTTATGGGAAGTTGTATAAAATTTCATCTCTTTCTCCTTCACTAGCTCTAACTCAAGTGGACATAGGTGTTCAGGATAATGCCAAGCCATGGATTCAATATATGTTAATTAAATAAGTAGAGAGAAGCATCCAAATTATTCACAACAAAGAAATCCAATGGTTTGGTACCTCAGGAGCCTCTGGGAGTTCATATGTAGAGATTCTTGAGCAACCACAAGTGAAATAAATTAACTCTCAGGTCCAATTTAATCTAGTGACATCAACTCTTGAAAGAGCAGTGACCAAGAAAGTCACTATTTGTACTGAGGAGTTCACCTTTTAGAAGGTGGAGCCATTTATAGGCTTAACTCCTATTCTAGGACATGTAGTAAGGGAGCATCTTATTTTTCAAGAGGATGTAGCTAGTGTGGTACTGGCCCAATCAACAATGGCCTTGGCTGTAGTTTAAGGATTGAAGCAGAGGATCCTCAACTTGGAAATAGAAAAGCAAGATTTAAAAGTTTAGGTCTTCTTGATAATTCCTAAAAATATATTACAAATGTTGAATAAATCCTTGATGGATGCATTCAAGAATTTTAAAATCATTAAGTCTAGATTAAATGATTTAGACCATCAAGTTTAGATGGCACAAAACTTAATCACCCAGTGGTAGAATTCTCAAGCTCAGATGGAGGAGCTCATCAAGGTGCATAAGACAAAGAAGGCCTTGAACTTTAATATTATCAAACTTAGACATCTGGACATCCTCATGGAAATTTTGGTAGAAAAATAAGAATTTTTGATCACTTGGAGTAGTGATGTTAAGGACTTCATCAAGAGAGACATATATTTGGTAAATTGGATTGAGAAACTTCTAGGGAATCTATTAAATAACCCTTCTCAAACCACTACTTTAGGCTTGATTGATGATTAATAATTCAAGTAGAGGGTTGATACCCACATATAGGGCATCATAGATAGACAAGGTCATTTAGCTAAGGACAACTAAAATACCCTTGATACCATCAATTTTGTAGGGAAGAAAACTGTAGAAGTACAATGTGTCAAGGGACTTGTATCTTGGGTAGATAGTGAATTTGATAAGTAAGCAGATAAAGAAGGGGATTGTCTAATTAAGCCTATAGTGGATTTTGAGTTGTTCAAGGAGAAATACACCAAGGTGAAAGACTTCCTCATATAGGGCTAATTATAAGGACCCACCAATGGAATTCCTAAAAGAATATTCTTGTTGTAAAGTATATGTTAGTCTATTAGCATATACTCTTTCTTGTCAAGTTGGCATGATTTTTTTTGCATTGTAGCTTTGTATCAAAGACAACTATCCTTATCCACATCTAGATATTTTTAAAAGTTAACTAGTTAAACCCTATGTTTCCTATAAATAGGTAGATGGTTACCATTTTCAAAGGGATAGTTTTTGAGAAATTGATACCAGGAGCATGTAATACAACTAAGGAATTCTTAAAAGATTGTCTGATAGTTTTTATTAAATATCTATACTATCTCTCAATTATAGGGAGTTATCTTGAATTTAAATTATTCTTATTGTTTGAGTTACGTTATTTGTCTTAGGGTTGTTAATTTGTGATAAATTCTAAATTGACTGTAAAGATCTCAAATATACTTCATTTTATTTGCTTTGTATTTGGATGTACTTAGGCTATCCATATCATAATAGCAAACATTTAAAGTAAATTTGGTTCTTAATTATGATTCATATTTTTCATTTGAATTTTGCCTAATTTGTGATATAATTTGAGATTATGTTGTTTTATAACATTAATTGGTTCAAATTTTCTCAAAGTAATTGGAATTTTGTCATAATATTTGAGATGAAAACCTACAATCACGTTTCTTTCTTCTTTACCCTTCCTTTTTCTTATTTTTATCAAGATTCACTCTAGCTTAGAGGTCATTGTTAATAATCATTTAATTTAACTATTGAATCCTCATAATTATCAAGTATTTAAATATTATAAACCCTACTGGCTCCCAACCACTAAATCAAATAAATATTGTGGATAGTTTTCATACTTTGCTTCTATTCCACCACAGACAATCATTGATTAGTCACAAAATTCATGCCATGGATTCTCAAAATCCTAAAATGAGAAGTGTTGTTCAAAACTAAGATCACCTATGGTATAATTAGAAGCATCAATAGGTTCCAAGTATCAAGGATAAAAATATATAATATTTTCTATAGTGTTCATGATTTTACTCACATGCACATAAGTGGGATAACTACATATAGTTTTATCCCACTCCAGAGTATTGAAATGTAATAAATTATCATCCATTTAGTGGGGAGTTGTTGGTTTTAGTCAAAATTAAAGTACTAACCCATTTTTAAGGGAATCTTGTGGTCAATCAAGCACAATTAGGGTTTGGAAAAAAGAGATAAAAAATAGGTATCATAAGGCATGATTGAAAAGTGCACACACATAGAACTATATTTTAGGTACAAAGGTATATATCCATTAAGTTACACACACAAATTATGCATAGGGACACTACCAAAAAACTTTAATAGTGATGGCTAATGTAGGTGTCTGATATTAATGACAACATTCATGTAGTTTTTAGCCCATGTGTTTAATTTGAGCATCTAATGAAGCACATCCAAAGCATTTCCATATCTTGTGAAATATTTTGTGAGTGAAAAACAAGATGAATTGGATAAATCATGGATTATTATTTTTCATGGATTTTGATCCAAAACTCTGATGTTAAAATTTGTCACATAGTTTTACTAGAAAAAACTTGCTTCTTAACTCATGGACTGTGGAAACACTCTCTCTCTAAGTAATACATCCTTCTCTTGTATTTTCATTTCTAAATCAATTAGTTTCAATAACAATTATCCCTTTCAATAAGGATTATTTTTTTTATTTCCATATTTTTTTAATCTAAAATAGTGCATAATTTCCATTATCTTATATCACTTAGGTGTAAAATAATTGAAACATTCTCATATCATGGAAAAAGGTAGTTTTTTTAAGTTACTAAAAATAGTCTAGAGATATTTGTATTTTTTTAAAGGTAGGATATCCAGTACAAAATTTTAGTATATTTTCTAATTTGGTTTGTATTTGACATGTTTTACTACAAGTGCATCTATTTAGTTAGACTTTTCTAATTCAAACACATGTACAATGACCCACCTAGTCAATTATGGTTCTGATTGGTTTGTAAAAAAGATTGGTAATAGGATATGAAAAGTGAAATTTATGATGCAGTAGTTTACATTGTGAATTTTTTGATACAATATTTCTTAAACAATATCTTCTACATGAGACTCACCAAAGAAAAGAGGTGGAAAGTTTAATTTTGAAAATATATCTTGAAAAATTCCAAGTGGTTTTTCTCCTCTAAATGAATCAATTTAAAGATTTTTATGTAATGAAATTACTTAGATATTTGCATAGAATTATTTTATATTGTGAAAAATAATAAAATATGAGATATTACATAGTGATAACTGATAGTAGAATATAATACTGGATAATATATCAAAGCTACTTTGAGGGGGCAACTTCCACAACAATGCCCTAATAGTAGAATACTCAACATAATGAATAAAGATTAACCACTACCTCCTATATATAGTCTACATAGCCAAGGTTATTCCACAGGCTGACCTATCTAAGAACATAGAGAAATATAATAAGTAAATAAATTATGTATGTAAGCCACAAGTTGACCAAACATATCCCTAGACACACCAATGGTTAAAAGCATAACAAGCCCTTTCCCTTCAAAACAATGTTGTATATTCTTGTAAGTCTTCAACATTTTGGCAACTCTAGATGATACTACACAAATTCTTCATCCTCCCAAGTGGAATCTTCACATGGTAAATTCTTCCATTTGATCAGGTATTCTATAATTGCTTTAGAACATAGCTACTTGGTGTGCCTTTGAAGGATCACCTCAAGATCAAGAACAACTCTACCTTTCTCATCCAATTTTGGTAATTTTTTATAATTGAAACTCTATGTCTAATGACTTTATTTAAACATGATACATGAAATATTTGATGTATTTGAGTGGATGAAGGAATATATAAATTGTAGGCCACACTGCTAATCTTTTGTAAGATTTGGTAAGGCCCATAATACTTAGGGGACATCTTGTTATCCTTTTTTATTTCTTTAATGACATATATTTGTATGGATATAAGTGAAAAAATACCTAATAACTAAGCTCAAAATGCCTCTCAATTCTGTGTTGATCTACTTGTTATTTCATGCAATTCTGGGCCATAGCTAAATTTTCATGCAAACTTACAAGGACCTCTTGTTGATGGTGAATATTTTCTTCAACTGCATGAACCTAAGGAAGGACCTTCAAGTTTGAAGTTATGGATGGAGGTTGGTATCGATATAGTGCCACAAAAGGAGACATTTTGGAAGAACTATGAACAGAATTATTATACCATCATTCATCAAGTGGTAGCCAATGAACCCATTTATCTTATTTATCAGAAACAAAATAAAAAAGATATCCTTCTAGACATATGTTGACTACCTCAGTTTGTCTATTATATTGAGGATAATAGGATGAATTATGATCCAATTGGGTTCCTAAACATGTAAATAACTTAGTTAAAAAATTACTAGTAAAAATGGGACTGATAATGATCTTAGAGGTCCCATGCGATTTTTGAACTGTATTGAGAAAAGCAGTACCTACTATACTAGAAACAAATGGCTGACATAATGAAAAAAAATGAGCATACTTATTGAGACTATCTACAAAAACCATGATAACATTTTGACCATCAGATCTTAGCAACCCTATAATGAAATCCATAGATATCTCTTCCCAACACTAGCTAGGGATGGATAAAGGTTGTAAAAGACCTATATTTTTTATGGTTTCACCTTTGTTTAATTGATAGATCATACATTCAACCACATATTTTTGTACATCCCCCTTGATACCTTCCCCAAAAAAATCTTGCTTGATTCTATGATAGGTTTTCAAAAATCTTGAATGACCCCCAATTGGAGTTGCATGAAGTTCTTGAAGGATTTTTTGTTTAAGAAGAGAATTATTACATAGGTACAATATGTCTTTATACCATAATGCATTACCTTTCCATGTGAATTTTTCAAATCCACATAAATCTTGTTGAAGATTTTGAATAAAATCATGAGAAGTACTATCATGTTCCCATTCTGATTGTGCTTCCTCTAGCCAATCTACCTATAAAATGGTTATGGCACATAGCAATGCCTCAATTGACTCATATTTTCTAGATAGTACATCTACCACCACATTATCCTTGCCTTTTTTGTAGACTATTTAAAAATCACAACCTAACATCTTAGTTAACCATTTTTGTTTTTATTCAAATGACAACCTTTGTTCTAAAAAATATTTAAGACTATCATGATCAGTCTTTACCTGAAAGTGATGACCCATCAAATAAGGTCTCTATTATTTGACTGCATGCAAATTGGCCATCATTTCATTCTCATAGATGGGCCTGTGCTAATTTTTACCCTTGAGTTGATGACTTTCAAATGCAAGTGGTTTGCCTTCTTGCATGAGTATAACACCCATACCATACCCAGATGCATCACATTCAACCATAAAAGACTTATAAAAAATAGGAGTGGCCAATACTAGAGTAGTGTACATAGCCAATTTCATTTGTTCAAATGCTTATGTAGCTACATCAATCCACTAAAAGGAGTCTTTCTTTAACAAAGAGGTGAGTGGGGCTGAAATACTACCATAATTTTTGACAAATCTATAATAATAACCAGTAAGCCCCAAAAATCCCTGAAGTTGATTGTCTTAGGAATTGGCCAATCCACCATTGTTTGGATTTTTTTAGGATCCAATTTCACTCCTTTATAAGACACTAGATGACCCAAATATTCAACCTCACTAGCCCCAAAATTACATTTAGAATGTTTTGCATACAATTGATTTTACTCCAAAATGTAGAGTACCTGTTTCACATGTTGCAAATGGTCTACCCAATTTTTACTATAAATTAGGATATCATCAAAGAATACTAGAAACATTTTCCTTAAAAATAGCTTTAAAATGGTATTCATGAAAATCTAAAAAGTAAATGGTGTATTTTTTAGACAAAAAGGCATAAACAAAAACACATAATGGCCCTCATGATTCCTAAAAGTGGTTTTAGGTATGTCTTTATCATGGATCCTGATTTGATGATACCCAGAATGTAGATCTAACTTGGTAAAATAAAGATCACCATTCAATTCATCTATAAAATCCTCAATGATAGGAATTGGAAACTTATCTTTGATAGTGTACTTGTTGAGTTCTTTGTAGTCAGGGCACATCCTCCAAGTGTCATCTTTCTTTCTCACCATGACAACTAGTGAAGATTATTCACTTTGGCTATGGTGAATGACTATGCATCCAACATCTCTTGTACCATATTTTCAATTTCACTTTTTTGGGCATAGAGATACCTGTATGGTCTAATGTTTGGTGGTTTACTACCAGGAATAAGTGTGATAACATGATCATGCATGCAGCTAGGTGGAATTCCTTTTTGTCATGTCTCTAAAAACAATGGAATGATCATCAATTATTTGTTATAGATCAAGAGGTGGAGATGGTTGAGTTGGTTTTACTTCCATAGAAAACAAGCGAGCTACAAATTCCTCATCACCCTTATAAAGAATCTTTGTCATTTGATGGGAGCTAACAAGTTGGGGATATTTAGCCTTTAATCCTCTTATCTCAAATTCCCTTTCTTTAGAATGAAAATGCATGAATGATTCTTGAAAATTCATCTCAATAGTGCCCAAAGTGGTGATCCACTAGACTCCAAAAATATTATCAACTCCACCCCTCAGAATAGCAAACATAGGAGAATCCAATAATTAGTCTCCCATGGCCAACTTAATACTATGACATTTTTATAAATAGATGATAGTACCACCATTTGCAATCATAACCTAAAATTTTGGATCTAGGTAAATGAAACAGTTTAAATAAGTAGCCAACATACTATGGATGAAGTTGTGTGTGTTTCCAGAATCAATCAAGATAGTGACCTTCTATTTCTTAAGAAAACCCATCACCTTAAGAGTTTGGGGTGTACTAATACCTGATAGATCATAACATGAAATAGTAGGCTAAGATTCTTTAGATTCCTTCTCAAGAACTTTTGCATCCTCATCATGTACTTCTACATCATCTTCATCATCATTGGCACCTTCAATGTAAAACAACTTTTTTTCAGTACAACGATGGTCTTTACACCATTTATTTTCAAAACCATAACACAACCCTTTATCTAACTTCTTCTCAACTTGTCATTGTGCTAATATAGTGGGCTATGGAAATGATGGTGCTAAAAAGTTGTAATCATGACCAATAGTGAAAGTTTTCCTTTTGACCATCTCTTTTTCTTCTATCATCCATGCCTTAGGCATAGATTCTAATACAAATGTTTGGTTAAACAATCAAACCTTGTATTGGATGCTATCATTGAGGCCACCCAATCATTCAAATTTCCCTCAGTGATATCTTCCACCTATAAAGAGATATATTGAAATTAATGAATATAATCCTTCACAATTCCTATTTGCCATAGATTAACTAAAAGTTTGAAATAGTTCTCAGAGATATTATTATGATAATGAGTTATCAAATCCTTAGTAAAAATAGTCCATATAATAAGAGCACCATTATTTTTATTTTGGGCACATAACCAGTGATACCAAATGAATTTCGTAGGTTCTAGATATAGGGATGCCACCATCACCATCTAAGAACTAAGGGTTTGATGCAGCTTAAATAAATTCTCAATTTGGGTAATCCAAGTGAGAGGATCCTTACCATCGAACGTATGCATGTCCACTTTTCGTAACATTAATTTCATACCAACATGGGAGTTGTTGAGTGGAGGATTTGAATGCTGAAGTGGAGGGTTGTTAGGCTAAAACTAAGATGTGAGGGTAGCTAATTGCATAGTGATATTTTTCAATTCACTATGAACCCAATTAATCTCTCTATGAATCCTTGAAACATTAGCTTGGACTGTAATAAAGCCATCATTCCTCACCAAGTTTTTTATGTCTACTTAAAGTTGAGAAATCATGGGATTTGATATTGTAGATTCCATGTCATCAACAAGAGTCTTAGGAATTTTTGGTGCCCCTTTTCTTCCCTAAGTTGAAGGACATGCCATAAACAAACCTTAAGAAGGTTTTGACCCTAAAAAAAGTATACCAAGAAATGGTACCATGGTGATCACCTTGTCAAGATGAATCCAATGAATACCTTTATGTACTAGAGTAAAATTTTTGGTACTAAAAAAGTGTACTGATAGAATATATCATTACGATCATCTCATTGAGATGAATCTAATGATTACAATTGTGCAAGGGGAAAAAATTCTAAACTCTCGTGGATTGCAAGTTATGTTTTTTTACTTTCACTACTCCTAGAAGCCATACCTCGCCAGATCCCAAAAATAATGCCATAGTAAACTTGCCCAAATCAAAGCTCTCATACCACTTGCAATAAAATTACGTAGATATTCACATAGAATGATTTTATATTACATATAATAAAAAAATATGAGAGATTACACAATGATAATTGCCAGTAGAATAAAATACTAGATAATATAGCAAAGCTACTTCAAGGGGACGACCTCCACAATAATGTATTAATAGAAAAATACTTAACATAATGAAAAAATACTAACCACTACCTCTTATATATAGTATACTTAGCCAAGGTTATTCCATAGGCTGACCTATCTAAGTACATAGAGAAATGTAACAAGTAAATAAAAGAGGTATGTAAGCCACAAGTCAACCACACATATCCCTAGACACACTAATGGTTAAGGGTGTAACATTTTGTCTTGAAAGGTATTATTGGATTCCATATTTCTAAATAAATGCACCAAAGTGTGACCAACATTGTCATTTTCACTGTTTATGCTAACAATCTTGTTTCCAAAAGTAGTTGAATTGCCCACATTATCACCATCAAGAACCATATGAAGAAAGTAATATTGGGCCAACTTGAATGCATATTTTGTATATGATACAGTGTCCTTTTATACAACTATTTGATCAAGTTTTTAATAACACTTACATTTACATTTCCTGATTGAATAATACTCTAATTATTTTAAAAAATTATTTGTATATGATATGCAAAGTGAAGATCATAACGTAATAATTTGCATTATGAAAATTTTTATACAAGTTTCCTTGAATAATGCCTTCTACATGAGGCTCATGAAATAATATAGTTATAAATTTTAGTTTTTATAAAGATCTATCTTGAAAAATGCTAAGTGTTTTTTCTCTTTCAGATGGAGCAATTTTTATAGTTTTTTCTTGAAGGGAATGAATAGATGTCATATTTTTAAATCCATGTACCAAAGTGTGACCAATATTGTGATCAACACTATTTATGATGACAACCTCATTTTAAAATGTATATGAAGTGGCCATATTGTCATCATCTAGAACTATATGAATAAGGTGACATTATGCCCAATTTAAATACACATTTTTTATAGGATACAATGTCCTTTTACACAACCATTTGAGCACTTTCATAATAACATTTTCACACACATTTCTCAATTTACAATGACTTATTTTATTTTAGATGATATTTTAGTTACAAAAAAATTTGTGTCACTCAAGCTACATGGCAATGCTCTTTATATTTTATTGACATTTGATGGAACATTTATTATTGCACCTTTCAATCAAAACTATGGTTTTCTATGTAAAAAATGTAAAATTTGTGTAAATGTCAATCTAGGCACAACCATCCTTTCTTCAAGATCATTGAGAACTCTCATATATGGTAGAACAAAATTTAATGAAATGTTCTTAGCCAATGAAAAAATTTCACATCATTGAATTGTTCAAATACCTATATAAAGTGTAACATATTTAATTATGTTGTTCCAGTAAATAATTTCCTATTAATTTGGAGTATGTTTCTTTTTTTGGTTGTCAAAATAAAGTCATATTAAATATAAAATATAGTTGGCTACAAACTAGGAAAATATCAATTGGTGTCTATTATATATTATAGATATTTAAATTTGGTCTTTAGTACTTGAAAATGATAATCTTGAAATACATTTACCATGCATGACTTGAGTGCATCAACAAGGTCCTAATCTACCATTCACTCATGCATACATGGTATCTTATGAGTTTGAGATTTCAATATATTATTATACACCTATATTAATGTCATTGTCTATTTCAAATCTACTAAATATCCTACACAAACATCTTTAGAATCTTGGTTTAGTTGTCATGTACATATATCAATTCTATCAGATTCAATTAGTATCATTTATTGATACTCACCCGATCTAGTCAAAATTGACACTCTCCCAATGATGGCTATTTTTAAAAATAAAACCTTTTATTAGGGTTGGCCCATCTATCTAACATCTTGATGGAATCATAAATTACCCAATTATAATCATTTATAAATAAATCAAGGTATCATTAAAAAGGGATTTTTCACTTATCTAGAACACATATATACACTATTACACATTGAAAAAATATACCATATTATTATTAAATTATAAACATATCACTATGATTAGTCACCAGCCAATTCTAAAGCACACTAAATACAATTCAAATTAAACATTTTCAAGTATCAAATCCAAATAATTAGCTAAATACATATAGTAAAGGATCACAATTTCAAAATCACATTATGGGGTAAAAAGATTTGTGGCTTGATTTGGTTCCTTGGATTATTAGATACATATGCAATAATCAATCATTATATGGAATTGTTTGGGACCAAATCAACCCATTACACTTTCCTAGTTTTTATAGGTTTTTAGCCCTCACAAGCATACCTAGGGTTTCAAAGCAAAGGAGACTAAATTTTGGAGCTGTGTAGATCATCAAGGTTTAGAATCATAATAAATAGAATAAAAATACAAGTGTAGAAGATTATATAGTCAAAATTACTCATATTCACATAGGTCAATATTAATTAGTGCATGTTAGTATCGACCAACAATACTGACCAAATATGGTAAAACCAACATATAAATAATCAATTCTAGGTCTAAATAAATCACATGCCTAATTTATCCTAATTTTTTATTCCAAAATAAAACCATAAAAAAAATTAATTACTAATCCCTTTGTCATACTTACTACATTCAACATATTCCACTTGTCGAATCATTGTAATCAACTCTAAGATTTTACTTACAAATATATGATTAAAATGACATATTTTAATATCTAAATAATTATGCATTATTTTATCTTAATTAGATTATGTAATTAATATTAATACAAATTAGGGTAAAACATATTGGTGAACCCATACACATTGATTGAACCATCCTTCCAAGGTTCAATATTTTTTTCCTAGGGTTTAAAAATTAAATTTATGATTTCCTACACAAAAAATATTTTTCAAATTTTTTTCCTAACGGTTTCAAGATTTGGGTTTTTTTAATACATATATAATATTTTCACCTTTATCCCTAGATCATCATTAGGGATTCACATTTCATCTTTATAGTTTAATTTTTAGACCTATTTTTTTTTTTCCTAATAATACACATTAATCATGGCCATGTTGAATAAATGTTATTATTTACCACATATCATGAAGGCACTATTGTCACCAAATAAATCACCCTAGAAGTTGTTTAGTCTTCTTCTTGATTTGGGTAAGATGGTAACATTTCTAGGTATGTGGGTGTACCTCTATTGGAAACAAGCCTCTAGATTTAAGGGCTAGCTCCCTAAATATATCGTGCAATGCTTATCACTTAAACTACTACTTACTTATGGGGAAAAGAGTTAGATAATGCATAAATTGAACCTAATATAAAGGAGGTGATGCACCAAAATGTCTTCCATATGACCATCATTTTTATACCATAATGAAATAAGACATACAAACCATCCTTAAGTCTTAATGGGTTCTAATATGAGAATTTCAATATAGAGGTGATATGTGAGAAAAAACATAAGGCAGATGAACCAAAGGGTAGATTTCACACTCCAAGGATAATTATACACTTGAAAAATATTTACACACTATTCTACACTCTATACGACCTGTTAGGCTAGGAAATCTTGCTCAAACATGAAAGGATAAGGGAAGGAAGGATAGATAATTATCACTTATCATCACCATACATCACTTACAAACTTAGACAATTGTTCAAAACTTATAAATAGATTTGCATTAATGTTCAAAGGCAAAATATGACATCAATCTAATAGGGCATCACCATACATGGTTTGGTTTATTTAAAAAGGCCAAAAATGGTAGTTATTTATATAATTTGAGAGAGAGAAGTGGGAAAAGAGAAGTCCTAAGGGGAATCAATTGATTTTAACCTCATTTGAACTATAGTTACAACTATCTTTGCCAATATGCTTCTTTGAAACTTCTTGATTGATCTGATTCATATCAAATAGTTGTAACAGTTCATTATTCCTTCACTCATGCTCCATATGGTTTTAATTATGGTATAAAGTGGTTTTTATCTAAGTTTTAGCATCAATGTAGTTAGAATAATCAGACCCATATATTAGAATTTTTTCTTGGTGTTAACTACTTTAAATAGGTTTATCATGGCATGCACAGTGGAGAGAAGGGACCCCTTTCATGTAGCTAGTCCTGGAGATGAAACCATTGGATCTTACATGTATGATTTCATGTTATCATTTTAAATTCTACCTCTTTTTCTAACTAGATCATGCTTGAGCTCATCCCCATGATCATAGGTCCACTATAGTCCAAAAACCAATCTTAAACTATTTGTTTTATTATAGTCATTATATTATGGAATTCTACTCGAGGAATTGTTCCTGTTAGGTCCACATAGATCCATTATGTTGTTATAATAATTGAGGGATCACCATGTTCATAGGTTCATTTGAGAATGGAAAACACAATCACAAGATAATGCTACAATCTTTAAAAGATGGACCCTATATGTTATAAATCTATGAACCATAGGTCTATATTGATATTTAATGGCATCTCTATATGTTCTTGATCACCTGACTACATCATTATGTTATTTTCATGGCATTAGATCAAGCTTCAGTGGTGAATCAATGACCTTTCAATACCCATTTACCTACATCAAAAATGGTTTTTTGACTTCTATCAAAATTCCTAGTCTCATTTTTGTTTTAATTAGCCATCAATATCTAACTCAACCTATTGACATATTGACCCATCCCATATCATTGATCCTACCCTTGACTTGTTAGCTTTATCCAAGATTATGCCATGTGGTAGCCCCATGTTTGATTTTAGGATCATCTTATTAGCATGTTAGCTCATGTACTTATACCATGTGTCAATATTTCTATCTCCTTGACTATTTGACTCATCTTGTACTTTTGGATCAAAATGTATGATCCAATGCAGACCTTTAGATCTACTGGGACCCACTGTTTGAAAACTAATGGTTATTTCATGAACTTAAAATTGATGTCTTTAATCCCATAAAATGATGATAATGAAAAAATAAAATTTAATCTCGAAAGGATTTGGTTTTACTTCAGCTTAAACTTGAAGTTAGCATGAACATCTTATGTTGTAGGTCCATCTTTAGAAGCTTATAACTTGAGCCATAAATCTTGCACAAAATAGAAAATTTTAAGATATGTTTTTGGCATGAATGATTATTTGAAACTAAAATATTTTATATCATAGGGGATTCATGAGTTAAGATAAAAATTACATAAATTATTTGGTTCATTTATTTATAGATGACATCCTAGATGACCTAGCTCCTTAGACTTGATAAGCTAAACTTTAAAGGCTTAGATCTCAAGATACAAGGCTCATCGAGATATGAAACTTGTAGATCATGATATTTTCACTAAGGAAATTGATCATGCATGGTTTTATGGTCATGTGTGGCTTTTTAAGCATCTTTAAAAATTACACAAGCAAGTTACTCCATTCTGGTTTCCATGTGATGTCTTGATGATAGTCTAGATTCACAAATCTTGTTCTTGAGATACTGCTTAATCTTTGAAAGCTCATATGAATTCCTTTAGGCATAATAAAACATGGTGCATGCTCTAACTACATTGATCATCATGAATACCTACCACTTGCATATATGACCCTAAAAAGACCCTTAAGACACCAAATGGCACAAGGATTGAATTGGACCATGACCAAGACTAGAATGGCATATGAAATGACATCAAATGAGATAAAACATACCCCATGACATTATAAAAAGATCCTATATAGATTATAACTATAGGGGGTTGACCCATTTTGGCCTATAGTAAAAATGGTCAACATTCATGATGATTTCCCAATGTTGGCATGTTTGTTATGCCATGACCAGTTGCCTAATCCTATCCATTGGGCTATAGAGTCATTAGTATATAGGTTGGACATAAAAAATGCCTTGAATAGTACACAAAACATAATAAAAAATAGGAATAAAACACAAATAAATGAACTAATAAAAACACACATGTGCTTAAGAGCACTTATTGGAACACAACACACACACAACAAAGGAAACACACACCTATTCTAATATTTACAAAATATACCTTTAGTTCTCAATAACAAGGTTTTAAATGTATCCCATTCATAGGGATGGGTAGATCTTCTACATTCATCCTTGCTAACTAAAAAGAGTTGTTTTTCTTACACTTGATTATGGCATATGGTCCACTCCATAGGGTATCAAATTTGGTATGCCTCCCTAGTTTTAATCTATCTTCATCCCATTTCAAGACTATTTCACCTTCTTAAAATGATATTGGATTTACCTTCTTGTCAAAATACCTCTTAATCATTACCTGATGATTCTCCATAGCTTGATGAGATTTATATCTAGTCTCTTGAAACTCTACTAATTCTATCAATCTCACCTCCATTGGAGTGTTCTTGATAAACTCTCGTTGATGTGCTAACTCTAATGTAGGTAAATCTTGAGAGATAGACAACCTAGCTTCCCTTCCATAGACAAGATCAAAAGGAGAATTCCCTATAGATCTCTTTATATTTATCTTATCAGCCCATAAGGATGTCTTCAATTTGGTGTGCCAAGCTCTTTGGTTATGCTCTAAGGTTATCTTGATGATTCTAATCAAGTTCTTATTATTAGATTCAACCAACCCATTACCTTGAGGGTAATAGTTGGATGAAGTGCTCAAGAATATGCCATTGTTATTTTCCTAATCTTATGTCCTATCACCCATAAAATCAAGAGAATTATATAAAATAATAGTAGGAGTTCCAAACCTTGTTATGATGCTCTCATAGAAATCAAGATAGCACTCTTAATAGCTTCTTTCAATGCTACTACCTCAACCCATCTTGTAAAATAGTCAGTTGTTGTGAGTATCCATTTGAGACTATCACTTGATGTGGGATTTATCATGCCAATAAAATCAAGACCCCATTGTATGAAAGGTTGGTCAGTTTGGGTAGGCTTCAATAAAAGAGATGCAAGCTCTTGATTTTATACAAAGAAAGCACATTGTCTACACTTTCTCACCCAAGTATGAAAATCCTTGAAGAGGTTAGGCCAATATTAGCTTACCATCATGATCTTGGTAGCTATGGTTCTTGGAGAGAAATGACCTCCTATTATCCCATTATGAAACTTCTCAAGAAATACTCCAATCTGGTCATTATCAGTGGATCTCAATAGCACACTATTGATGTCCCTTATAAATAATACACCATCCACAAGACAAAAGGGAATATATTTCAATATAAAATATCTCCTTTGTTATCTACTCATATTATTATGATACTCACCATTTTGGAGAAATTTGATCACATCTTGTGTCTAACTTTGTGAAGGTAATGAACCACTTGGTTGGGAAAAATAATGATTGACTAGAGCCTCTTACTTTGAATCATGAAGATTTGAATCTATATGTTCACAAAGGCCTTTACACCTTACCAATTTTTTCACTTTGATATCAATATCATACTCCATTACCTTAGTGATCCACCCTTCCCTAATTTTTCTAAGATCTTTGCTTAAAATAAACCCTTTGGTGTTAGGATGAGAGACCATAATGTGAATCTTGTAATTTGAAACCATATATATATATATATATATATATATATATATATATAATTATTTAGTTATGTTACAAAAATAAGGACTTTCTTATATAAAAAGGTGTACTTGACTTCATAATCTTTTAAACCTTGACTAAAAAATGCAATAGGCTACTCCACACCCTCATCATTATTTTGCATCAACATGGATGAGATAGTATCAAGGTTAGAAAATGAATACAACATAAAATATTTAGGAAAATTGGGATTAAAAATATTATGATCTTATTAAATTTCTTTCTTTATGGCTACAAAACTACTCTTACCCTCTTTGGTCCAAGAAAAGACTTGGTTCTTCCTAAGCATAATTGTGATTAGTTTCACCAAAGATGCAAAATTAGGTATAAACCTCCTTACAAAATTTATCTTTACCAATAAAATTTTAAGAAATTTTTTATCTAAGGGTAATGGTAATCCTATAATAACCTATATTCTCTTAGGATCAATAGTTAAACCATCTTTAGAAATAATATGTCCTAAGAGTTTACTTTCATGAATAGAAAAGATGCACTTCTTTGGATTACGAGATACTCCATACTGCCTTCATATTTAAAACACTTGTATAAAGTGTTTCATGTGTTAATTATCATCTTTATAAAATATTTTTATATCACATATATAAACCAATATCATCTCATTGATCAAACCTTTGAAGGCCATGCCCATTTCTCTTTGAAATGTGGCACTAACATTAGACAGACTAAAGGGCATCTTTCTATAAGAAAAATTACCTCATTTAATAGTGAAGGTTATCTTAAATGATCATCTTCACTGGCTAAAATATGATTATATCCTAAATATCCATATAGAAGATAAAAATGTTGATAACTTGAAACCATTTGCAAAATTTGCTCCATTGAGGGTAGTGGATAGTGATCTTTGAATGACACTCTATTAAGATCTCTAAAGTCCACACAAAGTCTTATCTCCCCATTATTATTTATAATAGGCACAAGGTTAGCTACCCATGTTAAATTCTTAATGGGAAATAGTATATTATATTCAAGTATTTTGGTAATCTCCAACCTCATAAACTACTCAACCTTAGGCTTGATGGGTCTTTGCTTCTATCTAACCAGTTTAACTCTAGGTTCCAACTCAAAGGTATGATGTGATAGGATAGGATAAAATCCTTTGATTTCCTTATATTCCCAAGAACATATATCATGAAACTCTTTACATAACTCAATGAATGCTTGCTTCTCTAATGTAGAACATACCTTGTTTAGTTTGAGGAGTTTGCCCTTGAAGATCAAGACTCTTTCATATTCTCCTCTTTTATAGATATTCTCACTTTCTCCTTATTTTATGATAATTATCATTTAAAATAATTTATAATGTCACCAAACCCTTAGGTATCTTATTGGTTCTTAGTTATATAATCTAATCACCCAATTATTCTTGGAACCTTCTCTGATTCCTTGAAGAAAACTTAGCCTCATTTTACAAGAATGAAATGTGTTTGTCACTATCAAACACTTACCAAAACACTACATTATCAGGTATATAAGGTTTGATAATGACCTTAATATTATATTATTTTCCCTCCTTTATGGTAGTTAGAGTGTCAAATTAAGTTTCCTATGGTAGCTAGTCTATCAGCATGACTATTCTACTCCCTTAGGACTAATTATACATTGAATTTATTGAAGTCTTTAATTAAATCCCATACCTTATGCCTGTATGACTTAAGAAAAGGTTTCTTAGAATCAATCACATTCCTCACCTGATGTATAACCAATTCACTATCTCCATAAACTTTCAAGTTCTTGATTCCTTTTCACCTTGCCCATTGAAGGCTATGAATCAAACCTTCATACTCAGCCACATTACAAGTGAAACTAAAATGAAATTTTTATGAAGCATAATATTGTTTTTTGGATAGAGGTACCAACATAAAACCATCACCTACACTAACTTTACTTCTTGAACCATCAAAAAACATCTTCTACATCATCACCCTCTTCCTTGGCAATTAGAGGTGTTAGTACTCCTTTATGTATACAATATAATCCTAGATCAATTTATTCCATGAGACCATAAATATCCTAATCATAAGTATTAGTACCTTATTCATCAAGAAACAAATTTGTAATGCCCTCAAACCTAGAGGAAGTGCCATCATCTAGAATAGAATCCTTTTCTTCGTGAAAAACATAATTCAGATTAGAACTTGTCTCAATGTAAGGTTCAATATAAAAACTTACAAGAGGTTGTGTCCTAATTATCACCTTGGCCCCATATATTATTCTCAAATTGAATAAGGACTAGTAAACTAAGAGATAGCCACCTATCTTGGCTGTGAAGTACCTTGATAGGTAGATTGAAAAATGGGCTGGGAGATCAACCATAACTATGTCTTGCAAGATAAGAAAACTAGGACAACCATGCAAGAAAAAATTCAAGCCTTTTATTATCCCTATAATATTGGTAAGTGTACCATATAATTTAAGGAACCCTTTGCTATGTAGTTCATATATCAATCCCAACTTTTCAGCTACAACTTTGGGCATGACAAAAGTATAAGCTCCACTATCGACTATGTAATCATGTACCAACTTGTCACCTATAATGAGGGTGAGGTAAAATGGTGGAGTTTTATCAACCCTAAAGGATGGTTCAATAATGGTACTAGGATAATTTTCAATATAAACATGGCCATGACTTTGATTTGAGGGTGAGACAGTAGCAGAGATAGTAGATAACTACTTTTGTAGGAGTTCTTTTTGACCAAGCATATGAAGGACATCCCAAAGAGAAATGGATGTTTTAGTGTTCTTAAAAGAATATATAATGTTTAAATAATCCATACTTACTTTATCTTTGGATTTTGTGGGAAGATAATTAATTGAAACTTGAGGAATAGGAAAAGACCTTACCATATTTTAGCTTGATTGAGATGTAGAAGTTTTTTTAACTAACACACTAATAGCTATGTCTTATTGCCTTAAAGGAAGATTGGATGAGCCTATGGGAATGCTAGTACCACCTCCTAGAGCCTTCCTCTTGGCCCTTATATTATTTACAATAGAGTCTCCTTGATTTAGCACAAAAGTGCCTTCAATTAGAAAATTCATGAATATCTCTCCTTCAAGTTGTCAATCCTCATTAACTTGAATCATCAACTCATACTCATTTGATAAGAGGTGAGTAACTAAAATTTAGGACACTAGAGATTTTTCTCCATTTTAATTGGCATACATGAATTTATCTTGCTTTCAATCTTCTCCCTACACCAAACTATAATGAACTAGTCTCATCTCTTTTGCATTAGTGGTAGAGTTAGGAATGTATACATTAGTAGGCCTATTGGAATTAGGTTTCCATTATCCTCTTTATCTTCTATATTATTGGCCATACTATTACTGATAGGGGTAAGGATTTTGATATATACCTTGTTGCATATTAACTTGCCTATTTTCAGCCTTTAAGGCTAAGAACTTTTCTCTCCAATAAACATTATGTTTTGCTTGCGTAAGAGCCACATTAGTTTTAATATTGGAATTAGGAACTTGGGATACATATGGAGTGTTATCAGAAGTATGACTTTAGGTAGAAATCTTCTAGCTTAGATGAGACTATTTTTAGCTTTGATAGCAAGCTCATATGCTTCAGGTAGGGTGGATCCTTCCATATATTTAAGCATGATAGTACTTTCAATCCCAATGGATTTCAAGTAATTAGGGAACATAAAACAAGTAGGTGGTCTCATAGGAGGAGGCAACCTATGCCATGGCTTTTGAAACCTTTCATTGAAGTCATGTATTGTTTCTTTGCGTCCCTTTTTTATCATGTTGAGCTGATGTATGAGAGAAGCATAGTCACTTTCATTTCCAAATTTGGAAGTCAAAAACACTCCAAACTCATCTCATGTTGTGATGCATCCACCTTATAAAGCCCTATACCAATCAATAGCCTTCCCTTTAAGGGACATGGTAAGGATTATAATGGAAAATTTCACTCTAACAATATAGTGGAAACTAAAAAAGTTAGAAAAATCTCTAATGTGCTCACTAGGTGTGATATGACTCTCACCTACACCTTTTGTGGCATTAAGTGGAATAGCATCATATACATGAAGTTGAATTGGATTATTAGTATTAAAGGTAGGGAAAGCATGAGGTCTATCCATGTCTTCTTCTTTAAGATCTTCAACTTCTTAAGCCTCTTCAACCTCTTCCTCACTAGAAAAATCTACTCATTCTTCAAAGGGTAGATTAGGTTGTGGATACTAAATTTCAAGAGGAATTTTAGGTTGAATGGGTGGGTTAATAGGATTGGATGTTCTATCAGAGGATAACCTAGTGAGGTCCATGAATTATGAGGTCATATTTAAATCAAAACAAATAGCCTTAAACTAGATTTAATATGGAGTCACCAAATGTTGATTATCATACCAATTTGTAGTTGGTGTTTGTTAAGACCAGCTTTCACCTTGACAAGTTATCTTGAATACAATGGGTCTAATCAGGCATGCCATAACTATTGTCACCAAATCTTACACCCTGCAAGAATTTAAATAGGATTTTTCTATATTTGGGTAACATGGGAACATTTATAGGTATGTGGGTGTACCGATATTGGAAATGAGCCTCTATATTTAAGGGCTAGCTCCTTGAATATATCATGTAATGCTTATCACTTAAACTAGAACTTACTTATGGGGGGAAAGTTAGAGAATGCATAATTGAACCTCTTCTAAAAGAGGTGATGTACCAATATGTCTTCCATGTGACAATCATATATCTACCATAATGAAACAAGACATATAAACCAATCTCCAAGTCTTAATGGGTTCTAACATGAGCATTTCAATATAGAGTTGAGATGTGAGCAACAACATAAGGTAGATGAACTAGAGGGTAGATTAAACACTTCAAGGAAAATTATACACTTAAAAAACTTTACACACTAGACTACACTCTATACGACCTCTTAATATAGGAAATCTTGCTCAAACATGAAAGGATTATGTAATGAAGGATAGGAATTATCACTTCTCATCACCATACATCACTTAAAAATTTAGAAAATTATTCAAAACTTAGAAATAAACTTGAATTAATGTTGAAAGGAAAAATATGACATCAGTCTGGAAAAGCTTCACCATACATGGTGTGGTATTTTTACAAAGGCTAAAATGGAAACAACTTATAGAATTTGAGAGAGAGAGAGGTGGGAAAAAACAAGTCCTAAGGGGAATCATATGAGTTCGACCTCATTTGAACCATAGTTATATCTACCTCTACTAGTATGATTCTTTAGAACTTCCTAATTGATCCAAGTCATCTCAAGTAGTTGCAATAGTTAATTATTCCTTGACTCATGCTCCATATAGTTTCAATGATGGGATCAATTGGTTTCAAGCTAAGTTTTAACATCAATTCAATTAGAACAATCAGATCCAACTATTATAAATTTGTCATAGTGATAACTACTCTAAACAAGATTATCACGGTGTGTATAGTGGAGAGAAGGGGCCCCTTTCTTATAGTTGGTCCTAGAGATGAAACTATTAGATCTTACATGTATGATTTTATGGCATACTTTGGAATGTTAACTCTTATTCTTGTAGACACCAAAATTGTGTCGACTCCCCTTGGTCCCTTACACACTTTATTAATTTAAAATAAATTACTTATTTTGAATTAATGACATCACCCTAGACACCTCACTTTGGACACTTCGCCCTTAGACCATTCCTACCATATGACTCACCTTGAGACTATGGCATCTACCTATGACCTATTCTCACTCCTTTCCAACCTTCTAACCAGCACTCGTGCATAATAACCCCATCCTTCGACCGTTTTCCAATGGCAAATACACTCGATGGATGGAGAAATGGGCAAAGGGCTAAAAATAGCCCTTTTACCCATTCTCTAGCCACTGATGTCGATCAACTATCGGCTGACATCGGCAGGATCGCTGACATCGGTTTACTTAAACCAAATTCTAATGTTGAGTTACGAGCTACCTAATCACGAATCTAGAATCCCAAATTAGAAATCTAATCTCTAATTCTTCCACCCTGACTCTTGGACATAGACGCACACACTATGAGACCAGACATCAGACATTGACTAATGCTCACCTGGCTACAGAAACTCTACACTCCTGACTCTAGATTGGATTGGATGATTACATAGGGACCTTGACACCAGCCACAACAGGAATAAGCATTTTCACACCCTTGGTTCTTCATCAAGCAAGAGCTAAGTATTCTTCTGACTTTCATTTTAGTATCTTTAGAATGGATTGGTAATCAATCAATTTGCTATTTCTAAGTACTGTTGAGACCAAACCGACTTTCTTCTTGGAAAGGCTGAAAAGCCTTCTTCTTATCCTGACCCTCTTCTTACAACTACCTTCCACCTTTGTCCCTCTTAAGACCCTATTCACTATCTTGCAACCCTGCATAGACCCTTAAACTCCCAGACTCCTCTGTCGACCACAGACATAATCCAAAACCCATCCAAGGCCCATTTCCTTGATCGACATAGACCATTACCCCTACCGACATTGGTAACATAACTGACATTAACATATTGACCAACTGACACTAGTAGAACTATCGACATCGGTGACTATGATAGACCGACTGCAAAATATAGGTACATGTTATCTCTATTTCTCTTTCTTAGTCTTTCACCATTTCTTTTCATAGAATAATCTTTTTGTCAAATAGTGGACTATCATCCCTTGAGGTAGCTTTTATGCTTCTGGGACCGAGCATATCGCTTCATAGTCCACCATATATCTCTCTAACATTTTTTGTGTTTGAGTCTTATTCCTATCTACAGGTGTCTTCCTCCATAGCCAAAGAGGAGCTTCTACAATGTCTAGATATGGTGCACAACTTAATCTGGGTATCATCTAACCTCTGACCATTATCTTTAGTTTCTTCCTTCTTCTAAATGTAAAAAGCAAAAAAATGAGTAGAAACATTCTGGCATGCCTGGTGGGATCCTAGAGTTTTCCTTGGGTTCATTTATTCTAAAAGCAAACTTTCATATAGATGCATTAGGAAAATTCTTCTCTCCTTGCATCCTTCTTCTATCTCTTTATTTCGACAAGAAACCATAAGCATAAGTTAAAAAGAACTTCTTTATTTTTCTTCTTGTCACTTTTTCCTTGCATCTTAGAGTAGTGAAAATTCATGCTTTTAACCTTTTCCTCAGTTGTTTGCATCTAAACAAAACATTTCAATTTAGGTTAAAAACACTATTGCATTTCATTCCTACATGAATGCATATTTAGCTCATCTAGTAATTAAAATGCATTATGAATAAATCCTAGTGCACATATGTTACACAACCTGACCACATTCACAAAATCAAACATCTAAACATACTTGAGACAAGGCCCATCTAGGATTTCACCACCTAGTGGATACCTTTCCCTTCCTGGTGATCCTACTTGGACTTCACAACCAAGGGGAGGACCCACTCTATTCTCTAGCAGAGTATAAACTATAGGCGAAGTATATATTGGCTAAGTGGCCTAGCTCGGCTCTAGGTTTGTGAAGTGAAGGGAGCAAGCCCCCAGCACTAGGCCACGTATGGAACCTAACATAGACTTTTGAGCACCAAAACATAACCTGAAACCAACCTTAGACTTCCTCTTTAAGACCCATTCTAAAAGCCTAATTTCCAACACATTCTTCTAAGGCATAAGCCACCATGACTCTAAAATTTATTATTAGGAATTTAATGTTTAGAGGTTGCTTGCCATCATCTATTTTGTTGTTCTTATCTGGTTTTTTGAGCTGGTAAGGTCGCATAATTTTGAGGTCTAAAAACAACTCAGAATTTCTCTTTTATTCCAAAAACTTTCAATTTTTTGAGTTTTTGGAAACACACAGACACTGACATCAGTTTTCTCATCGACATCAGTAATATATCCATCGACATTGGTTATTTCACTAACGTCGGCAACATATCCTCACCAACATCAGTTATACCACTGACGTCGGTCACTGTCAACAATTGTCTTCCCAAAAGAGCAAGTTTAAAACCCAACTTTTTTGTTGTTAAACACACATTTTGGGTTTTCTACAACTAAAATACATAGTTTTTAGAACCTGAACACATTTTTCCTTGAATGGTTTTGACACAGTCAAACCAAATCTCTTGTTGACCACATAAGGCAACAACCACTTCCACCTTCGCCCTTCATAACAAGTCCTCTAATGGAGTATACTTTAGACACTGAGCGTACTCATATTCAACCAACCCCAAATCAACCTCCAATTGTTCTCAAAGGCGATCAAAATTTTGAGAGATTCCTTGACCACAACATCAAGGCTCTCCAACACTATCTCGTAAGAAACCAAATGCGAGATCTTTTAGGTAACCCTATTTATGGGATGCCAACTTCTCTTACTGAAGTGGAAATGATATCAATCGCATCCAGTACCCAACCCATGGCCACTCAGGCCATTGCCTCAACCATTAACCCAACCATGGCTAATGCTCAAGATTTGGCCTCTCCTTCCATTTCTGGACCTACTTCCATTGGGGTTTCTGTACCCCCTCAACCATAAACAATTCAAACAAGTTCAACTCCTTTTTAGAACTTACTTGTTTCTATCCCACCCACTCTTGCACCCATAAATACAAGAGTGACTACCTATCCTTTTATTAGTGTCACCACTACTCAACCACCTTTGGTGGTACCTAGTCAACTTGTGCCCTCTAGCTTCACAGCACAAGCCCCCTTGCCCTCAACATCAATCCCCATGACGAACTACCAATATGTTGCACCTATACAAACACAACCAAGTATTTCATACGCCCCTCCCAATACCTTCCAAGTACCTTACAACTTAGGGGGTACCCCACCTACCAATCCATTAGCTGATCTAATTAAGATGCTGATGGATAAGATGTTTAACCTTGAGACATCCATTTCTAGTTTAAGCAATGTTATTTCATATAAACAAATCTGTAATGAACCCATTCACCCTTCGATTCCTATTAGACCATCCCCTAACCAGTGGGAACTCCTAAAATTTACTCACTTTTAGAGTAAAGAGGACCCACAAAAACATCTATGAGCATTTAGACACGCTTGCTACCTTATAGCACATGATGATGCGTTATTGCTTCACACGTTTCCCATGTCACCTTTTGGCACCACCCTTGACTGGTATAGTTTTATTACCAGTCATTCTCTCTTTACCTTCACTCAACTAGCTCAACTATTCCTTGACCACTTTTTAATCAACATCACTACAAAGGTCTCCATCATAGACCTATATTCTATTAGACGATTCAACAATGAATCAATAGCTGACTTCATCACCTGTTGGAGAGGTTTGATCAACCAAATCTCCTTTTCATTACCTCAACCTGAGCTCATTGAGCTCTTTTCACGAGCATGTGCCAAGCACATCTCATCTAGTTTGTAGGTTTAAACATTCTACACATTTGATGAAGCTTTCACCATGGCCTGAAAGCTTGAACTCTGCACTATCGAAGAGGATAGAGTTAAATTACATAGTAAAAATACTAACGTAAAAGCCAATGACCCTTCTTCTTCTAGACCTTCTTCTTCCCACTTCAAGTCTAAGGGGTCAGCCAATGCTATGGTCGTCAGATCATCATCTACCATAATAAACCACACTGACCCCTCTACATCACAATACATCACAAAACAATTCCAACAATGATATGTACAGCATCAATACACTCCAATAGGAGAATCATATGCTTCTGTGTTGGATAATCTAGTCAAGCAGGGGGTCCTCAATCTCCCTAAAATCTGACCACCCCAATTTGACTCCTCAAAAGCCATCCCTACATGGTATAGGGAAAATGACTTCTGTAATTATCATCATGTCAATGGTCATGACATAGACAATTGTAAAACCTTCAAAAACATTATCCAAGACATGTTAGACAAAGGGGATCTTGTTTTGGATAACCTGAATGCGCTGGCTAACCAAAACATGGATGTCTTTAGGAAACCATTCCCTAATCATCCCCCAAGTCAAAACAATGTTCAGACCATGCCCGATGACCTTCAAGAGCATAATATACACACGATCGACATGGTTTCTCCTTTTATCCCTAACCAACCTCTCCCATAGTCTGAAGAGGTTAGTCAACCTATTTCTCCACCATAGGTAGAAGAGCCTTCTTCTCCTATTTGTCTATCACAGGTAGAGAGCCTTCATCTCCTATTTGTTGACCATAGGTAGAAGAGCCTTCTTCTCCTTTTTTTCCACTACAGGTAGAAGATCTTTCTTCTCTTATTTTTCTTCCACTAATGGAGGATAGTCCTCCATCCAACCCCCTTTCACACATAGGAGAGTCTACTTTGACCTCTCCCATATTGGAGGATGTTTTGGTGGCACCAACACTAGCAACCTCACCCTCATCCTTCTTATCATCAATGGGGTATCATATTTTCCCCACTACTCAACCACAAGTCGAAAGCATGATCATCCCTACACTCTATCCTCTCGAAGAGCCACATTCTTCAATCCCTTCTCCATCGAGAGAAGAAATCATCACCTCACCTACTTCAGCTAAGGAATATCTGGTGATGATTTTCTCTCACCTTTTGCTCGTGATTGCTGAGTCTGACACATTTTCACTCTCATAATTGCCTAAACCCTCACAGGCATCCACCATGCCGAGACAGGTTAAATCTCTCGGTATTTGCCCTATATCAAACCTCACTCACCCACAAGTGAAGGTAGACTTGAACCTCACCTCACACAATAGTATTCCTCACACTAAACTAAAGAAGGCTACTAAACCTCATCAAATAAATCCTCCCCCACTATCACCATTGCCCTCTATTTTGGGCCCATACCCATCTACTTTGATAGGAGTGCTCCCTACTCCAACACCTCACAGAGGCAAATTACCTCCATTACTCCCTACACACATCAAACACATATCTCCTCAAAAATATCCAACACCTCTCACCATGCAAGTGCCATCTACGCATGTGGTCACACCACCAAACAAAAAGATGGTACGAATACTCCTCCTATAACTCTTAAACAAAAGTTACCAACCTCTACTACAACAAAATGCATAGACCCATTAGCGGGTTCTTATGCTTTACTATTACATCAATTGTTGTAGTCTTCTAGCATTAGTCTCCCACCCATTAAACCATACCAACCTCTTGGACCAAAACCATCTTGGTTTGACCATACTAAAATCTGTGTGTATCATCGCGCACCTGGACATGACACTGAGCATTGTTACACTCTCAAAGTTGTCATTCATCAACACTTGAAAAATGACACCCTTTTCATTAAGGATCCTCTTGACCACCCTTTCAACAAACCACCGACACTATCCCATACCTCTCAAACATCCTCACCTAAATTGGGATCTCAATGCAAGACTAAGGTCCCTCTACCACCTTCAACCCCATTATTCAAAATCAACACCATCAATGTGGCCACTAGGTCACAAACCATGAAGGATAAAGGAAAAGAGAAGGTCTCTATTCCTTGGACTTATCCTTTCATCAAACCCTCTCCACCACTGAAACCCAAGACTTCAATCTTGGGCACATCTCAACCAACATCTTTGAAACTAATTCGTGACTCCATGGTGAAACAACTTCACCAAACCCCTGTGAATATGTCTTTGTATGACCTAATACAAAACTCTCCACAACATCAAACTTTGATCAAAGATTTACAGGGAATGGAGGTCCAACCTGGAGACGCCCAACCACTGGCTACTTTTGTCCAATCATTACCAACCATTGCCTCCATCACCTTAAATAATTCTGTGATTCCAAACTACAACCTAGAAGATTAGGATCTTGCCCTCTTAAAATAAGCCTATCAGGCACAAGTGTCACAATATGCATCCTCATGTTGCACTCCTTGTTAAAGAGGAGCTTCATCATCTTCTCTTCATCTGATTTAACTAACCCATTAATTATCTATAATGGGTATCAAACATTCTCCTTATCACAAAAGTGACTCAGGGAATTTCAACTTTATACTGACTATCACAACCTCAACCAATCATTGACCAAACATCACCAACCAAGCATCGACCAACACGTGACCAATATGGAAAGAAGCCAATGGGGTAAGTTTGCTCCTAATTGGCTTAGACCTTATATCATAACGCACAAGTATGGATCAAGGACTTATTATCTATCTTCTCTCGAAGGCTGGCTAGAACTTGAGTCCCTTTATGCCTTACATCTTTGACCACTTTATTTTTAATCAAGTACTCATTCACTTGACGTTTAGCTTGATCTCATCCCTTGAGCAACCCTCATCATTTTCATTCCTATTCCTTTCAACCATTTTCTCCCTACAAACATTAGTCAACCCTTTTGTCAAGCATGAATACTTTGTCCTAATAAAAGAGAGACCCTTAAACCTCTATAGTCTTGTCCATGACTGAAAATTCAGTCCACAAACAAAACATAAAATTGCGATGCCTATTCAAAAGGTCATAAACTATAAATGTAGACTGCTCCCTCGAAGGATAGCTGCATAATTGTTATAATTAATAGATTGTTCCCTTAAAGGATAGATATTCAAAGACATTCAACCATACAAGGCAAAATATAGACCACTCCCTCAAAGGATGGCTATGACTAAATTTTGCTACATACATAGCACCACATGACCACAAAACAAAATAACATCCCCAAGTAGACATCCTGCATTGATCAATCTACCATTAAAAAAAAAGTGACTGACAAACTATTAAGTCATGGACTTGTCTATAATCATTCTCAAGGTCACCTATAGAAGGGGTAAAGTAATCCCTGCTAAAAAGGGTTACGCCATCCTGACATCCTCACACAATCAAACCTATTATCCTAACATACTCAAGGGATTTTAAGCTCACTTAATGTTAAGTGATTCGACTACTTCTCTAACACAAACCAATGGTCAGTGATGTAATGCATGAATGAGGCTTTTTGTTTGCAAAAACCCCTATCTATGCTATCATTATGGTCCTTGTCAATGAAAGAGCAACGCACCTTTCACTTCTTACTTGACTTCATCACATGCCCATAACATGATAATCAAAACATTTTTCAAACCTCTAACATAACATCATGATTTATTTAATGCAAATACCGATTTGTGTTATATAAATTATCATAGCCCATGCACACTAGTTTTTATGGAAAACAATACACATGGAAACTATCAACCCAACTCAATTTATGTCAAGCATATACCATCACCAATATCGACACATGTTGAAGCATAAATAAACTCATTTCATTTTTAGCATACATCCACCACTAATATGGAAAATTGTTAGGAATGAAAAACCACATCACCAATGTTATAGAATACACCATCACGCAATATGGAAAAGGCTATAACATCATTACTCATTTCATTTTTAGCATACACCATCACTAATATGGAAAATTGTTAGGGATGAAAAACCCACATCATCAATGTTACAGAATAGACCATCACATAATATGGAAAAGGCTATAACATCATCATACACTCATCATTTCAAGCATGTACCATCACACATATGGGAAATGATAACAACCATAACCTGACCAAACAACTATCAACCTCTTAGACCCTTCCTCCCTTTTAGGGAGAACTACATTGGCCTGAGGCCCTTAAAATAGGGGCTATGTAGGTAGCACTTAGATGACACAAAGTCTTTTGAGGTTAGCTCAGCCACATTTATTTGTTTGTCTACCTGATGGACAAACCATTTACCCTTTAACAATGACTTAATCTAGTCAAACCCAATCTATAACCTTGACTCTTCTTCCCTTTTGGGGAGAACTACATTGGCCTGAGGCCCTTCAATTAAGGGCTATGTAGGTAGCACTCAGATGACACAAAGTCTTTTGAGGTTAGCTCAACCATTCACTCGATCGTCTCCCTAATGATGTCAGCCATCCATTCGTTCGATCATCTACTTGATGGACCAACTATTTAACCTTTGACCATGACCAAACAATCTGCCCTAACATTATAGAAGTCACCTTTGACTTCTCATGGGGCACATTAGAGATCAGATATATCTCCCATACCACAATAAACATAACCATTGAGATCACTCATATCTCAACCCAACTCGACCGACCACTTTGGAGATCATGACTATCTCCTTAGACCATGACCACTTTCGAGACAACTTTACCTTGGTTGTTTTAATTGCATATATGCTATCTCACAAATAGTTAACAAATTATACGCACCTCACATTACGACCCTCACAAGTATCAAATCGCACCCAAGTTGATCCCCATTACTTGTGACATTTTGGTGTTTTTTAGGAGCACGTCTTAAGCCCAGGATACTTGGAACATGGTGACCATTAGAGCTACAGCTTTGATCATTTAACCCAATCAGCTACGACTAAAAGCTAGGGACCGGTTACTTTAATTTTAGCACTCCTCGACCTTTGAATATGATAATTTGACCTACCTAACATGTGAAGTGGTATACATGTAATCTCGACTATTGTAGCATTCACACTCCAACTTCATCATACACATCCACTACCTATCAAATCGGCACCTAATATTAGGTTACCTTCCCTCGACTTCCACTTTGAGGGGGAATACCTCATCATCATATTTGAGGTAACCTACACCTTATCCCATACCTGAGGCAACTTACTCCTATTTTTGTCTTGTAGTTCATCAGAACAACCAACAAGACAAAAAGGGGCAAATATAGACACCAAAATTGTGTTGACTCCCCTTGGTCCCTTACACACTTTATTAATTTAAAATAAATTACTTATTTTGAATTAATGACATCACCCTAGAGACCTCACCTTAGACACCTCGCCCTTAGACCATTTCCTATCATTTGACTCACCTTGAGACTAAGTCATCTACCTATGACCTATTCTCACTCCTTTCCAACCTTCTAACCAACACTCGTGCATAATAAACCTGTCCTTCGATCATTCTCCAATAGTAAATACACTCGACGGATGGAGAAATGGGAAAAGGGCTAAAAATATACATTTTACCCATTCTCTAGCACTGATGTCAGTCAACTATCGACCAATGCTAGCAGGATCACCGACATCGATTTACTTAAACCAAATTTTAACGCTGAGTTATGGGCTACCTAATCACAAATCTAGAATCCTGAATCAGAAATCTAATCTCTAATTCTTCTACCCTGACTCTTAGACGTGGACACACACACTCTAAGACTAGACATCAAACTTTGACTAATGCTCACTTGGCTACAAAAACTCTACACTCTCGACTCCAAATTGGATTGTATCATTGCACAGGGACCTCAACACCAACCACAGTAGGAATAAGCATTTTCACACCCTTGGTTCTTCATCAAGAAAGAGCTAAGTATTCTTCTAACTTTCATTTTAGTATCTTTAGAATGGATTGGTAATTAGTCAATTTTCTATTTCTGAGTACTATTGAGACCAAACCTAGCTTTCTTCCTAGAAAGGCTAAAAAGCCTTCTTCTTATCCTGACCCTCTTCTTACAACTACCTTCCACCTTTGTCCCTCTTAAAACCCTATTCATTGTCTTGTAACCTTGCACAGACCCTTAAACTCCTAGACTCCTCTGTCAACCACATACATAACCCAAAACCCATCCAAGGCCCATTGCCTTGATCGACATCGACCATTGCCCCTACCGACATCAGTAACATAACTGACATTGGCATATTGACCAACTGACACCGATAGGACTACCAACATCAGTGACTGTGATAGACTGACTGCAGAATATAGGTACGCATTATCTCTATTTCTCTTTCTTAGTCTTTCACCATTTCTTTTCATATAATAATCTTTTTGTCAAATAGTGGACTGTCATCCCTTAAGGTAGCTTTTATGCTTCCAGGACCGAGCATATCGCTTGGCAGTCCACCATATATCTCTCTAACATTTTCTATGTTTCAGTCATATTCTTATCTACAGGTGTCTTCCTCCATAGCCAAAGAGGAGCTCCTACAACATCTGGATATGGTGTGCAACTTAATCCAGGTATCATTTAACCCCTGACCATTATCTTTAGTTTCTTCTTTCTTTTGAATGTAAAAAGCAAAAAAATGAGTAGAAATAATTCTAACTAGATCATTCTCGAGCTCATCCCCATGCTCATAATTCCACTATAATCAAAAAATCAATCTCAAAATATTGGTTTTCCTATAGTCATTATATTATGACATTCTACTCAATGCTTGGTTCCTATTAGGTCCACATAGATCCATTATGTATTTATAGGAATTTAGGGCTCACCATGTTCACAAGTCCCTTTGATAATATCAAACACAGTCACAAGACAATGTAATAATCTTTAAAATATGGACCCTATATATTATAAATATATGAACCAAAGGTATGTTTTGATCTTTAATGGCATCCTTATATGTTCTTGATCACCTGACTGCATCATTGTGTTTTTTTCATGGAGTTAGATAAATATTCAATGGCATATCAATGACCCTATAATACCCATTTGCCTCCATCAAATATGGTTTATCAACTTCTATCAAAAGTCCTAAGCTCATCTTTGTCTTAATTGGCTATCAATATTAGACTCAACCTATTGACATATTGACCCATCTTGCACCATTGATCCTACCCTTGACTTGTCAACTCTATCTAAAATTACACCATGTGGTATCCCCATGTTTTATTTTTAGGATCTTGTTTTTAGCTTGTCATTTCACATGCTTATGCTACATGTTAATCTCTCAAGCTACTTAACTATTTGACTCATCTCACACCATTAGATCAAGATGTAGGATGCAATATAGAACATTAGATCTGCTAGGACCCACTGTTTGAAAACCAATGGTTATTTCATGAGATTATATATTAAACATCCTTGCTCCCATCAAATGAAATTTTCATGAATATAATTGACATTTTCATGATCATCAAATTTAAGCTTAAAAGGATTTGGGTTGCTTGAGATTAAACCTGATTTTAGTGTAAACATTTTATGTTGCAGGTCTATCTTTAAAAGCTTATAATTTGAGCCAGAAAGCTCACGTAGACTTGAAACTTTCAAGACATGTTTTGGCATTAATAAATATATATATATATATATATATATATATATATATATATATATATATATATATATATATATATATATATATATATAATTTTTTGTCTCATAGGGGCTCCCTAAGTTAAGATAAATATTACACAAATGAGTTGGTTCATTTATTTCTAGGTGATGTCCTGGACGGCTTGGCCCCTTAGACTTGACAAGCTAAACTTTGAAGGCTTATGTCTTAAGATAAAAGGCTCATCTATATATGAAACTTTTAGAGAAATATATTGGCACTAAGGAAATTGATTTCAAGTGGTTTTATGTTCACATGAGGCTTTTTGAGCATATTTAAAAATTGCACAAGCAAGCTACTTCATTCTAGTTTCCATGTGGCATCCTGATGACAGTCTAGCTTCACAAAGTTTGTTCTTGAGATATTTATTGATATTTTAAATCTCAAATGAATTCCTTGAGGGATAATCAAACCTATTCCATGCTCTAACTACATTGATTAACATGAAGACCTACCACTTGCATATATGACCCTAAAAAGACCCTTAAGACATCAAATGGCATAAGGATTGAACTAGACCATGACCAAGACTAGAATGGCATATGAAATGACATCAAATGAGATATGAAATACCCCATGACATTATAAAAATCCCCTATACATATTTTGACTATAGGGGGTTGATCCATTTTGGCATATAATAAAAATGGTCGACATGCACTATTTTTATATTGTTCTACACAAACAATGTATCTTATTTGGATCAATTATGTAAGAAAATTCATCAAAATAATCAAATCTAAAGATAATAATAAGTTTAAACTTAAATATGAATAATCCAATCATTTTTCCAATCTTATTATTTTAACATCTAATCTGAGATGCCTATTCTTACCACTATATGCCAAATGACATGTACGACTCCTTTTATTCCTCCTCCCCCAAGACCTTAAGATTGTAATAGCTATCATCCCACTCCTATGATTTGAATACAAATAAGAAAATTCATCAAAATAATCAAATCTAAAGATAATAATAAGGTTAAACTTAAATATGAATAATCCAATCATTTCTCCAATCTTATTATTTTAACATCTAATCTGAGATGCCTATTCTTACCACTATATGCCAAATGACATGTATGACTCCTTTTATTCCTCCTCCCCCAAGACCTTAAGATTGTAATAGCTACCATCCCACTCCTATTATTTGAATACATATTTTTTTAGATTATATGGTCCATTTTGTCAACACTCATAAGGTAGGGTGTCCCATCATGTGTGACATAACAAAGGTACTCGACGTGTTTCTTCCCAACCCCCTCTACATCCTACAAGGAAAACTAACTAACCTAAAGGGTATGAAATCATTGATAAATTTAAAAACACCCATGATAATATTTATATCTTTTATATACTCTACAGATCAATGGTCTACAAATACATCCATATGTTAGGCATTGCGAGAAACAACTCTACCCAATGATACAAAACTTGCATCATTTTCCTCCATTATGAATGCATTCAAGGATATTAATAGAGTCATCACTTTCAACAATGAACACTTACTGGTATAATGTATAATATATAAAAATTTTCCATCATTATTTAAATCTAAAGTGAAAAATAACTTGGTCAAAGTGTGTTAGTAGATAATACTTTTGAATTGAACATTTATAACACCACCTTCTTATATTATTGGGGATTAACATGGATACTATTTAAAAACCATATCAGAGCATAAAAGGATTTGATAACACTTTATTTTAAATTATTTTAACTATATCATTCAATGTGATACTAGGTCCCAAGATGGTACCTACTACCTTTCTTGTGATAAATATTTTTTTGGTTATCTGAATAAAGTCATATTGAATCTGAAATGCAACTAGATATAAAGCAGGAAAATATAAATTGGTATATGTTTTTGGAAAATTTGAATACTATGAATAAATTCAATGTTAGGTAGTATTTCTTTTTCTTAATTTTATATTTTAGACAATGAAGAGATTATTTATATTATTTTGTTAATTATTTTTTAAAACATGGAAACTCTATTGAACAAGCTCAGGTGAGACACAATATGGTATAACCTTTCATTATTTCTTTGTGAAAAATCTAGTTTTGTGTCATCTATGTAATGTGAAATTCTCTTTTTATTTTATTTACATTTGATCAAACATTTATTAGTGTACCTATAAATTGAAATTATGGTTTTTTATGCTAACAATGTATAATTTTTGAAAATATGAATCTAGGCACAATCATCCTTTATTCAAAATCATTGAGAGGTGTCATATATGGTAGCATAAAATTAGAGGAAATGTTCTCAATAGATGCAAATTTTGGAAATATTTTATTTTTTAAATACCTATAGCAAGAACAACATATTTTTTGTGTTGTTTCACTAACTCATTTCTTGTTAATTTGGAGTATATTTCTTTTTTTATTTGTATGAATGCAATCATTTTTAGTCTAAAATGTAGCTAGTTAAAAACTAATAAAATATCAATTGGTGTGTATTGTATATATTTTTAGATAACTTTAATACTATAACTGAATTTAGGTTAGGTAAAAAAAAAATTCAAAGTTTAGATTTTATATAATGAAGAGAAAGTTTGAGTGGTTTGACTGACTATTTTTTTAAACATGGAAACTATGTTAGATAGGTTTAAATGAGACATAATTTGGTATAGCCTTTCATTTATTTTTTGTTTATAGTAAACAAACTCTACATCAATAATTCTACCTTGTATGGATATTTTAGATGAAAAAGAGAGTTTGTGGATGGCATTTTTGACATTGTGGCCTTTTAAAAAAAGACATTGTTTAATGATTGTGTGAAGGATATTTATATTAATGATCCATAATGTATATGACCATTGTCCAATGAAAAATGCATAAGGTTATATTATCTTAATGAATTTTTTCATGTTGAATATACTCTAAAAATACTCATTATTTTTTATTTCCATATATGAATTTTTACATTAATTAGAATGGATATCCATTGTTTGTAGAATACATTCCCTTCAATACCACCTTTCTGATATGGCATGCCCATGTTACTAAAAATGATTGTCAAGATGAAATATGTGATATATTATTTATTACTTAATTCATAATAAAATTTTACAAGCTAGAAAATACTTTGTTGTTTTTTTGACAAATATACATTGTAAAATGATTATGTTGCACATTGCCTAAGACAATCCACATCAAAAGTTTCATTTCATAAATAACAAATATAATGAAACAATATTTCACCACATTATTTGTTCATGGGTTAAGTTATGAAAAACCCCATTACTTTGATAATAATGTAAATATAATCCCAACAAGATTAAATATTCATATAAGAATATGATGATGTAAGAACATCCAAGGGTTCATGCAATCTTACATCAACCAAAAATAGAGTGGTGTGTGTTCATGTGTTTGTGTTGTCTTATTTGTGTGTTTGTCATTCTTAGAATTATGAAGATGATCCATATGAATACCATTACTCCTAAACTTTAGTATCATAAACCACATCATAAAATTATTAGCTTCATATAGCTATGTGTTTCCAAACAAGTTGGTTGAGTATTTCAACATTTGGTACAATCTAGGATGTCACTACATATATTAAAGGGAAAAATGGATATGTTGTGGGGAAAATTAAAAAAATATATAAATATCTTCCCTAAACACAAATATTATTTCATATTTTAATTATTATCTAAGATTATTGCAATTTGAAAAAAAAAATCATGTTAATATGAGTCCATATGCTCAATTTATTGCCTATGGAAGTTGGCAGATTTTAACAATGACAAAATTATTATTCTACCTATGGTAGTAGTTTCATGACCATTAGTGGTGGTTACACAATTTTCAATGGTGTTTATGTAAATATCAATGTTTTTGGCCTATAAGTAAGGGTGGTTCTATCCATAATTAAGTTAAAACAAAAGTAATGACACAAAAACATGAATGAATAAATTTAGAGAATTTATAAGGGGCTAAGGAAAGTAAATAAGCATGGTAAAAGGTAGATAAATGCCAATAAATATATATAATTTTTCAAAGAAGTGAGTTACATCACTCAAAGATAGTTCTAAGTGAGAAAGAGATAACTCTAAGGAAGAAAAGAGGGAGTTGAAGGTGAACCAACCTATGGGAGACTGAAAGTGTATGTTCTTATTCATGTTTTTGTTTTAATAAAAATGTATAGTTGTGTGTGTAAGAGTGTGAGAGAGTGTGCATCAGTCATTTTTAACATGTTTTTGATTTTAATGAATAAATGTTTTATGTTTTAATTCTAATAAAATTGTCTTATAAGTCTATCCATGAGAGAGTTTGAGTGTTCTATCCATGTATCAAAGAAGTAAAGGCAATCCTTAAACTGACCCCTCTCTTATTCTTGCACTAGTTGGTATCAAAGAAAGGTATTTCCTTTCTAGGTTTACTTTTTAAGTGTCTTATATGATTCAATTTTATGTTGTGTAAGATAATTCTAGGTGAGTTACTTGCAAGTTGTGAAAGTGGATCTTGCATAGGGGAGAGGATAAGTTTGTTATAGGTGTGAGAGAAATCTTGACAACTGAGAATACTTATGAGAGGCTCTTTTCTTATTCTATTATATGTTGTGAAATAGAATCTTGATTGTTAAAGAATATATGGCACACAAAATAAGAATATCACTAGAGTTAGAAGACTTGGCTGAGATAGTGAAGGAAATCCAAACAAGATTAGACATGATGAAGGATGCACAAAGTGAAGATTTTAGAGTTTTAAGTGAATAATAATAAATTTTGGAGATATTTTTATCCCTATAAGCAAATTCAGATGTCTTAGAGAGATGACCAACTAAAAGATAAAAGAGACCATCAAAGTTCAAGATGAAGGAAAGAGGTAAGCCCACTAGTAATATTTTTTTGTTTTGCAGTAAAGAGATCCTAAATGATCTCATAAATTGGATAGTGTAGTTAGATATATTATTTAAAGAGGATAATATTTAAGACCCCATGAAGGTGAATTTTTCAAGGAAGAGACTATATGGATTTACAATTTAGTATTGGAGAGTTCTCTAAGAGAGGAGAGAAGTAAAAGGAAATAATAAGGTGAGGAGTTGGAAACATATGGTTTCCAATTTTATGGGTCATGTTGTGAAACTAAGAAGGCAAGTGGAGTGGATGAAGAAGATTCATGTCTTAAGTCTTGATAGAGAAAATAATATGAAGAATATTTTCATGAGAGACAATATGATAGGTAATTTTTCATGTGAGTAGATGAAAGTTATTCCAAGTAGTAGTAAGGAGATGGATGTGAATGAGAAGATTAAAGTTATATTGAAAGACAAAAAGAAGGTATGTCCTCCATATGATAATCCCAAGTCTATTTTGGAAAAAAAAAGGTGGAAGAAAGATGTTGGTAGACCATAGAGGAAGAAAATCTCATGCAAGATGATATTGAGATTATATTATTTGAAGTGGAAGAAGGAGACATATTGTGTGATGATGGGAAAGAGATTGAGGTGTACCATGAGTGTGAAAATTATGAATTGTCCTTGGTTCAAGATGGTAATGTAATTATCAAATTTAATTTTTAGGGAAGAATGATTGAGTACAACTAATGAATGATGTAGGTTTCCATAAAGGAAATAATCGATGGAGATAAATAATGCATCCAATAAAAGTTTTAAGTTTCCCTGAAGGAAACATTAGAAATAGCTATTGTGAAAGTAAGTGCACACAAGGAAAGTATGGTTGAGGATCAGCCAGTTGAATTTGATGTAAATAAATATGTGAATAAAGAGACTATATCCTTGAAGGTTACTAATATAGAGTTTTTAAAAGTCCATTATGAGAGAGAAATCCATGAGAAGTATGAAATTAGTGTAGTAGACTTAGACAATATGTCCTTAGGGCATGATTCAGTGGTTGGTGAGTTATTTGTGGGAAATATTATTTCCCCCAATGTCTTTGTTCAATGTGTAGGTCCATCCATGGATAAGATAACAAATAAAATTACAAAGTGTAGTGCAATCTAATATGTTAATTTGTATTATAAGTAGAGTGAAGAAGCTAAATAAGAACCTATTATGGTAGTGGTGTTTGAATAACTAGTTGGTGATGATGTTGTAGCCATGGAGGATTGTCTTCATGTCATCATGAAGACAAGACAGATTGGAAATTCATGGGAAAATGATTTTTCTCAAGTAGATATATAAATGGAAGCTCAATTATAGTAGTTAGAGGAAGGAAAAATGTCACAAGAAAAACTAAATGTTGTCCTAAGGATTAGGTACAATGGAGAAGGCTTAAAAAATCCAAAGCTTGATGAGAAGCAAGCTTATAGTGTAAAAATGATGAATGAGAGGGCACAACTAAATTTTATATTATCCCAATATTTTATTATAATACCTTATGTTATAGGTAAAGAGATTGTGTTTATTAAGCTCACCAAATGTGAGAAGGATTTGTTAATTTATATGGCATCTATATCATATAGAGAAGATGATGAGGGTGTAGTAGAGATGGATAAGTTGTTTGAAATAAAATGAGGACAATGAAAGATGAGAAAGTAAATATTATTCTTGAGGTGATATTAAGAGCTACAAGTTATCATTTGGAGGCCCAATTATATGTTGATTATGTTATGATGATATTGATAATGATAAATAATATGGTATCCATGAGAAATGAGAGGTAAACAATGAAGTTTGATGTTGAGAAGGATCCAACAATAGGTTGGACAATGTGGGAATAAAACCAAGAAAGATTTAGGAGTAGGTGGTTAGTCAGGAGTGGGTCCAATCTCATAATGGAGAAAGAGATGCAAAAATAATCATCTTAGTGGATGTAGTTAGAAAAAGGTGTGTTTAAACCCACAAGAGGATGGAGAGAGAATAATATAAGTAATTGGTGAAGGGGCTTAGCTATGGTGGGTACAATCCTACAAAGGAGAAAAGGAAGAGTATAGGTAAGAAGAAAAGAAATAATGTGAAGCCAATAAGAACTTATAAGTGGAAGAGAAAGAGTGACAATAAACTAAATTAATTGGTGTGTTATAAAGGAATGCCATGGTAATTATATTTCATGATCAAAAGAGTGGTTTGACCATTTATTCCATCCATGTGATTAGGATCTCACATTTTAAAAACCTTGAATTTTTGATGTAGGAGCATTCAATGGTTTGTGCAATCTTGCATCAACCAAAAATATAGTAGTGTGTTTGTGTGTGATTTAATAGTTTTAGGAATATTGTATTTTTATTCCTAATTTAGTTAAGGGTATAGAACAATTAATCAGTAAATAATATTGTGATAATTATAGTACAAGTTTGTATATTTTATTTGATTTTTGTTTTTTTCTATAAATAGCAATAAATGATGATAAATGCAACTTAATTTAAAACTAGACTGAGATAGATGAGATAGAGGTTGAAACTAGTTGTGCAGGACTGGGACAATGTCATGAATTAGGATCTAGATTTGGTTCAGGGAAAGGATAGGAGCATCAAAATAGGACATTTTAAGGTCTGACATTATAGTATATTTCCTACCACTATTGTCCAAATTGGTCATAGAGATCTAAGTTTTTTGAGTTTTGTTTTCTATCCTTGTGTGAGCCTGCCTATGAAATTTTAGATCTTGAATGTCGATAGAGCCCCTTGCATATCTGATTTAATCTCCAATCCTAAACCTTCATAGTACTTGAATAAAACTTGAGAAAGAGGTGGGTTTAGTGTGTGTAAGATACCTTTAACGTGTATCCACACCCCTTGTGTGGGTACACTACCTGCATACCAATATTTTGAAGAGGGATCAAGCCATATGTATTTCTCCCACTTGATGAGCTTTGTGAAATAGTGTTATGAAGATGTAAAAATGTGAAACTAAGAGTGCTTGAGGTGGCTAGGGACTAGTGTGAGGATTTGAGTATGATGGTAGCTATATTATATGTTTATATGTAGCGAATGGGGAAATTTTCCTTAGTGGTCTTGCTTGTATTCTTGCATGATTTTTTTATATTTTCCAACCCCTTATAAATGAACTTTGAATGGGATTTTTATAGAGATCTATTGGTCATGGGTTAAATGTATTTACACTAGGCTAACATAATGAAGAAGAGGAATCAGAAGGAAATGGTCATTTGGGCTCAAAATGTGATTGGATAGGAGCATTGGAAATGGAACACCCTAGGGTCCAACACTATAGTCCAATCCCAATGCTCCTATCCTACAAACTCAAGACCTAAGGGGTGGAACTAGCATTGAAAATATAGCCTAGCTAATCTAGAATTAGGTCTTAGAAGTCTACAGATGACTGGGAATAAGAAAAAAAGTGTCTAAAAGGGTCATGAGAGCATATGAGGGACAAATGGGTTGGGTGTCACAATCCACACTCAATATACCAGTTTTGACATTTTATATGATTACATTTGCCCCCTTTATTCTAGTGATGCAGCAAATCAAAATACTAGGATAAAGGAAAAGTAGAAAGTGTACCTGAACTTACTCAGAAGGGTGAAGCCCATGAAGTTGTGTGATGTTGGGTGTGCATAGAGAGAGCACATTATGAAGTGTTAATCTAAAAGATAAAATAAAGAGTATATCAGTTCTTACTAGATATGTTATATCTAAAATAAGAATGTACAAAGCTAGGTAAGAGAGAGGAAGAGAAAGGAATGAATACACCTCATCGAGTACACAAACCAATAGAAAACTTATTGTGATGCTGAGTGATGTTGGATGATGTTGAGTAATGTTGGATATGTGTTGTACCAAGAGTAATATCATGAATGGATCTAAGTGTTTAATTCCCTAAGATTGGGTCAAGAATGCAAAGGCTTATCCTTTGGCTCTATTTTTACCCACTAATTGAAGTTATATGATCATGCATATGCTAATCGAGGTTTATATTATGTATCCAATCCCTCTAAGTAGGTGGAATAAGAATACAAAGGATAGTTAGACCTTTGGTTTCATTGTATCCCACTAAGTGAAGCTATGAGTTGATACCGATATGAATGTGTGTCATATGAGATGGCTCTTGAAGCCCATGAATGCTCTAAAATATAACAATATGGTGTGGATAGTTGAATATGTACTAGAAACTAGGTCAATCCTGGCCACTCTAGAAGGAGGATATTAGGCTTGTATGAAAGCCACTCTAAAACTAGAAACTAGGCTTATATGGAAGCCACTTAGGAATGTAGAGGTTAGGATTGTATGAAATCCATTCTAAAATGATGCCAACCACCTATAGATGGAATAAGGAACTTAATTTACAATAATGCATAAGTAATATATTAAACTCAAAAAGAAAAGAAGACCAATATGCTATGCACATTACCCCCAATCATTGGTTTTTATAACATGGATTCTAATCTAGAAGTTATACCAATTGCCCAATCTAAAACTAGAAGTGAGAGTCATCATGTTGTGCATGATGCCCCCTATATCTAGATTATCTAAGATAAATTATACTAAAACTATTGAATCTAAGTTGATCTATATGTGACAAAACTATAGTTGAGCTGACCTTTCTACCTATTTTTGGAAAATCTAGGTTTTTTACTATTTGAATAAGAGCACCAAAAATAGGACACCCTATTATTCATTGTTATTTTCAATGTCTAGTGCCATTGTCCTTTACTGAGTCTGACAACAATTCTATAATCATCATTTTTTTTTTGGTCTGTTCTACCTAGTTTGACCTATAATTATTATTTTGACTATTTTAAAAACTAATTTTTTGATTAGTACTAGCTCTGACCTCTATGACAAAACCCCTATTTATTTCCCCCTCTTATGAGGGTAGGAATGAAGACCCTAAAATGATAGCCTTCAAAAGGAAGAGCTCATCAAGTATGTTATGCTATAAAATATATGACATAGCAATGATAATAAAAAAGATGTCTCAAGATATAGCATAGTTTGTATTGGAGATTGTTAGATCAATAGGGGTATGCCTCAATAGATATAACAATGTAATAACATGTGAAATGTATTAAATTTAAACTATAAATGTGAGTTGTTAGTTTTTATTTGTTAGTTGTTAGTTTTTAAGGAGGGATGGAGCATGATGTCGATCATGGCATCCAAGAAAGAAAGATAATGCGTGATGTGGATCATTTCATTGCAAATAATTGAGAAATAATCAACCAACAAGCACACAAGACTAGAAGCAAGAAGCATACAATAGTGGCCAAGAGGCCAAGCAAACAAGGAATATAGGCACATATCACTCAAACTAGAAAGTAAACATATAATGCATGTTTAAATGCCACATATACACATTATTAGAAACAAGTAAGGTTGGCATGAGGGTCAAAATCACATATAAGATTATAAGCAAAGGAAATTGGAAAATTTTCTAAGGTATACACAAGAATATAAGCAAAGGACATTGGAAAATGTCCTACGGCACAAAAAAGAGACAAAATAAGAACTGAGAAATGTAATCACATCTACTATGCAAAGCAAGGAAGGAAAGCATGTAATATACTAGAAATACAATCACATCTAACTAATCAGAGTAGGAAGTGAAAGTATGCAAAATATGGAGTACAAAACTAGGTATATGCTAATAAATACATGAGTGTTATATAATAGTTAGTGTTGATAGAGTAATATGTGTAGGCTAGTAAGTAGTGTACAACATCTTGATAACTAGAGTGTGTGGTGTAGGAATGACATAACCTAAATGGTATATTTATGTATAATATGCCCCCAGGGGGTAGATAAATAAATGTATGTCTAGAATGTAGAATTACGATGCCCCTCCAATGGGTAGAGTGAAGCAATCATGGATTTGGATGTCACTACATACACTCAAATAAGATCAAGTGAAGCATGGCAATGTAGATAAATTGACAAACAATAGCATATAATATAAAATGCAAGTCTAGTATGGTAGTAAAAATGTAAATCATGGATAATGCATACAATCAAAATATTTTTGTTTTTTGAAAATTTTTGAATGTTTTGCATATTTTTGAGAATATTTGAATGTTTTTGGTATTTGAAATTAGCTATGTAAAATAAAGTATTAGGAGACTAAGTATAATAAATGCTGAGAAAATATATACAAGTTAGTGAAAATAAACTATGTACAAGTAATTAAAAGGAAGATATATACAATTAATTTAAAATAAGCAATATGTACACAATTATGCAAAAGACTAGGATGGAGGGGGTAAAGGGTTTAAGGATGGAGATCATTGGGGATGGAGATGGAGGAAGAGATCACAACCATCATAAAATACTTCAAGATCATCATCATAATTATCATCATATGCCATAGACTCTGTATACATGGTGTCATCCTATCGAAGTCAAATTGAAGGTTGATCTGGTGGTGAAGATTTTGATTCTCCTCTAGGGTGTTTAGCTCTAGTAATAGATGGCTTTGGTGAAAGTAGTGAACTTGGTGTTGGTCATGATGTAAAATAAATAGTACCCTAAACCTATAGTTTATCCAATCTCTATTATAAAGTTGTACATGAGTTTGTATCATGGCCTATGATCTTGTAAAAGAGATAAAATGAGTGACCATCTTACCATGATAACCTTGCTAATAGATCTATGTAATATTATAGGTAGTGTGATTAATCCATGATCAAGTAATATATATAGTATAATTTATGGTTGATCTTTTGTACTACTTGCCTAAATTTAAATTACTAACTCTATATACATAGAGGTAACCATGTGAGCTGTATGTGCCAAGTGATCTATTTGTGTCCATGAATATGGAGTATATCCTAAGAGTGTAGTGAGAGATGCTAAGAGTGATATAGGATGTGTAATGAGAGACCGAGAGTCATCTCAGTAATCTCTTGGGCCAACTGGTGTAAAGTTCAATCCACACAAATAGTCATCTTTAAGTGTGGGTGTCGTATCATCATCTGAAGTAGCGTGGGAATTTGTATCAACATCATGTACATATGGTAACTCAAAATTTACCATAAGGGGTAACTATGATATGGGAGTCTCATAAATTATATTAGTAGAAGATGATGGTGTTGTGAGAGTATCTATAAATATCAAAGTAACTATAACTATTGGAAGAGCTATATCTATAAAATCAACTGGTATTACTAGAACTATTATCAGTGATTGTATAATTGTAATAGATGTAAGAATCATGACTGATGGAGTAACTAGAGTGGCTAAATCTTCTATGACTAGCTGAGTATCTAGAGCTGAGGACACAACTATAAGAGAGGAGTGTGAGATGTGCTAGTATCTCCTACCTCATATGTATGTATCTAATCAAGAGAAATGTGATGAGGTGGTGACTGAATTATGATATGAGGTGTCCCATCTAGCAAAAAAATCAAATATGACTTTGTAATTCAATAATATTTTAATGGTTAGTTATCTGTTGGGCATGTGTATAGGTATCCTTCATGGATAAAATTAACACATAAATGAAGAGTAGAAGTAATCTCCCCCATATCATGTATCCAAGGTCTTCTAAGTAAGATATTATAATGAAGATGACCTGGCATGACCTGAAACTATGTAGAGATGGTTTTGGACCCTACCATGATATCCAAAGCAATTGTACCCAATGTTTGTCATGGTATATCATCAAATCCTCTAATATTCTTATATTATTTTTGCATGGATGCCACATCTATACCCATGTTCTGTAAGAATTTAATATTACATATATTAAGTCCAAAACCACTATCAACTAGAAGTCTTAACTATGCTAGTTTTGACATGATCTTATGAATAGTGGTAAATTTTGATCAATAACTGTCTGAGATGGCATGTCCTCATGATCAAAATCAATAACATCTTCTTTAGTTTTTAAGATGTTGACCACTGATGCAAAATAAGAATGCTCTAAACAAATGGGCATAGAAGTCTAAGTGACTACCTTATAAATAATGTATTTGAACATATTGGCTTTTTGAAGTAGTTTTAACATGGAAATCTTAGCTACTATGTTTCTCAATTGATCAATAATATCATATGCCTTATGCAAATCTACCTATGTGGGTGGGTTGGGCCTAGGATACGAAGGAATAAGAGGGTGGTAAGGTTCCTAACTAAGTGGGGGAGGTATGGTGGCATGTTGAGTAACAATTTTGATCACATTATCTAATAACTATATAGTACTAGTATTAGCTATGGGAGGAGAGCAAAGATAATCGATAGGTTAAGGTGGCAGAGGGACAAAGGGTGTCAAGTGGGATCTCTATAAATAGGTAGTTACCTGGGGAAGAGTAAAATGGACCATGAAACATGGCTCAACATGGAATAGAGGCTCTAGGGAAGGTGAGGTAAGAAGTATTTGAATATGTTTAGCAATGAATTTATTAAAATCATCCCATATTATAAAAATTAAACATGAAGGGAGAAGAATGAAGTTTTGCATTAACATATGGTAAACTTCATTATTCATATACATGATAGGACTGAGGATGGACTCATTATTATTTGCAAGAAATGTTTTCAATGAGTGAAATCCATTTTTTATTTTATGTGAAATCTAATTTGGATGTAAGGTGATACCTCAAAAGCAAAGGGACCTAGTATATTCAACTAGGGTTTGGAAATTATTTTTTAAATTACTATGATGAATTTTAAATTTTATTTATGAAATTTTGATTTAAATATGTAGGAAAAATAGTGGAAAAATTAGCAAGGAATTTGTCCTAGGGTTTCTAGGGTTTTTGTGCACAAATGAAGTAAGTTGGGTTCACCAAATGATTTAAATTTTTTGGGAATAATTGAATTTTATTCCTACTTTAGATAAGGGTCTAGATTAATAAATTAGTAAATAATATTGTAATAATTATAGTACTGATTTGTATAATATATTTGATTTTCATAGCTTTCTAAAAATATCAATAAATGAGGAGAAATAAAGTTTAGCTTAAAACTAGATTGAGATGACTAAGACAGATGCTAAAAATAGCTATGTAAGATTGAGATAGTGTGATAAACTATGATCTTGCTTTCGTTTAGTGAAAGGATAGGAGCACCAAAAATAGGACACTTTGGGGTTTGATGCTATAGTCTATGTCCTACCACTATTATCCAAACTGATCATAAAGATATAAATTTTTGGGGTTTTGTCTACTGTCCTTATATGAGCCTATCTATTAAATTTCAGATCTTGAATGTTGATAGAGCTACTTGTAGAGATAATTTAATATCTAACCCTAGACCTTCATAGTGCTTAAATAAAACTTGAGAAAGAGGGGGGGTTAGTGTGTGTAAGATGTATTGAACATGTACCCACACCCCTTATGTCGGCATATTTCCTACATACCAATACTCTAAAGAGGGATAAATCCATATGTAGTTCTCCCAATTGATGTGCTTTATACAATAGTGTTATATGGATGCAAAAATACCAAATTGATAATGCTTGAGATGGCTAGGGGCTAGTGTGAGGGTTTAAATATGCTAGTAGTTGTATTATATGGTTATATATAGAGAATAGAGTTCCAAGTGAGAAAGAGATAACTCCAAGGAATAAAATAGGTCTTTAAAGGTGAACTAGTCTATAGGATACTTAAAGTCTATGTTTTTATTCATGTTTTTGTTTCAATAAGCCTATATAGGCATGCGTGAGAGAGTGTGATGGATTGTGCATCATTTATTTGTAACATTTTTTTTATTTTAATGAATAAATGTTTTTTGTTTCAAGTCTAATAAAATGGAATTTTAAGTGTGTTCATGGGAGGGTTTGGGTTTTTTATCCATGCATCACAGAGGTAAAGGTAGTCTTTAAGTAGGCCCCCTCTCTTGTGCTTGCACCATTTATGTGTTGTGTGTCAAGTATACTAAAATGTTATTTTAAGTATGTTCATTAGATATTTGGGTGTTCTATCCATGTATCACAAAGGTAAAAACAATCCTTAAGTGGACCCCCTCTCTTGTGCTTGCACCAAATGACAACTACATATGTCTAGTCACATTATAAAAATCTTATATTTTTTTCAATACAATGGTTCATAATTGACACAAAGAGGATTTTTATCATGGAATAAGACATAATATGGGAACTTAAGTGATTGTATATTTATAAAAATATATTTATTATCTATCTTAACTAACCAACCCCATATTTGTATGTTAAGCCATCTAGCCAACCATTATATGTAAAATTTGTCACCCTATAATTTGACTCATGACCATTTAGGTTAGATAAAATATATATTTTAATGCAAAAAAAATATGTTTTAGTATCATGGATTATGTTTAACTATATAGTGTCTTGACATATAAATTTAGTTACAATTATTTAAATGCATCTGTATCACCTCTACATAAAAGCCTTAATAAATGTTCTATTGTACCAATGCACAAATCTAGAGAATTATGTATAAAGTGTAATAAAATATAAAAGATGTCAAATAAACATTTTCCAACACTATATTTAAATGAGCATCCTCTAAAAATATAATGTTTCACTAAAATAATGTTGATGTTACTAGATTTTTAATCTAGTCTAAAGAATTTCAAGTCAATATGATTAGACAGGAGAACATGTTTGTTTTGATTACAAAATAAATATATAGATGGTAGTTATTTTGGAAAGTAATGCAAATAAATAAGGATATGAACTTATTCATATAGTAATTTAAACATGTAATTGCATGTTTTATGAAGCCAAAATATAATAAGAAAGCACTGGAGTGCAAACAAACAATTATATGGACATGATAACTTGAAGTTACAATGCACATTTGATCAATTTTATATATCTAAAACCAAAGAGAGGATATTGAACCAAGCAATCCAAACATAAGAATAATGGGTATAACTATGAAATAAGGTATTTCATACAAGTGTTTTTTTATAGTATACACATGAAACAAAGTTTTAAAAGTAAACACAAACAAATAAAACAACATTAGTTGTATAAACACAAATTAAATATAATCAAAATTTTAACACGTAGTCATAAAAACCAACACAATGTAAGAATAATATAAAATGAATATAGAACACATATATTTAAATTCATCACAAATCTTAAAAATAGATAAATAATCATTTCTTAAAACATGAACAACATGAATAAACCTAAAGCATATATGTATATCAAAGAGGTCCAACCTGTAAACACTCATTTTTAGCCACTTTCATGTCTAAACCAGGTATCAAATTGATCTCTAGTAAATGATGTAATTTAAGCCTAGAGATTACCCAAATTGCCTAAATTCATCTATTCAAGGGATATAACTACCCATAAATATGTTAAGGCTTCCTCATTTTGGGTACTTACCTGTATGTAATGATAACCTAGTTTTTCTTCAACCCTAGTCAAATTTTGACCTAACAAATTGACATTCTTAGTCTTTCTATCTATTAAAGTAAAACATTAAAACAATTCATAAATTCAAAAAACCTTAATTAAGATTAATTAAAAATAAAAATTTAATTAATTACTTAAGTAAAATTTCCAAGTTGAATTAGGGAATTACATTTTCTAAAAAATATTTTTTTTTAATAAATTTGAGTTCAAAATCAAGGGAATTAGTAATTAATTTTATTAATTCCTAAAATTCAAAGAAAAATTGAGTCACAACCTCATAAATATCTTCTCTGATTTGTAATGGAAATAAATATCTTCTATGAGTTATCAATCCTTCATAATTTCTTTAACCCAACCTAGGGTTAATATAACTTGACCAAGGTTACTTTAGAATCAACCAAGATTAAAACTAAACCTAACCACCCTATGCTTAGAGTTAGTTTTAAGACCTATAAATACAAGTTCCCTCATTTTCATCCAAAAATATTTTGTGTGTAAGGTTATTATATGTGAATGTCTTTAATAAGCCTCTCAAGTAATGCAATAGTGCCAAATTAATTCAATAAACTTCACACCAAGCCAAGACAAGCAAATAAAAGTCACATGTGGTCTTAAAGAAGTGTTACCAAGATGAAAAATGAATTGATCAAAGTCTCTATTTCCCACAATCTAAACAAGAACATCATTTATGCTAACAAGTGAACACTAGTTTTGACAAGGGAATTAACATAGTTTTATGTTTTTATCTCTTATTTTTAGTTTTGTTCATTGTGTTAATCTCACCCTAGTACTTAGGGAAGAGTGGTTTAGTTTCCATTGCATTGTTTTATTTGAATTCTCTTGAGATTTACTAAGGAGTTAATAAATTTGTGGCTCTTTAGAATCCTAACATTACATAATGGCATGCCCAGTGGGACCACACACCCCATATGGACTAAATGAATGATGTGAAACCTTAAAAACCCTTAAAAATATCACTCACAACTTCAAGTTTTGATTTGTATGCCCAAAATTCCCATTATTTTATTTCATCAGTCATTGGTGACTTCACTCTGCTAATCAATAACTTCACTTATTTTATGCTCTATTTTACAATCATTTGTTTTGCAAAAAATGGTGACTTCACATCAGTGACTTCACTAGAAATGGTGACATTTTTCTATGGTGAAATTGATGGCATTGACTTGTGTCTAACCAACCTATGTTTAAATGGAAACATCAAAAAATGATAATAGTGACTTCAATCCTATATATTGGTGGATTCATCAAGTAATTTTACTCATGGATTTGATGACTTTGACTTATTTTTAACCCTAATCAATGACTTTACCTAGACTAATCAGTGAATTTGTGCCTAACTATGTGACTTCACCAAATATTATTTTTTGTTTGTCTATTCCATAGGAAAATAATGACTTCGTATAATCAGTGACTTTGCTCTATTGATAAATCGATGACTTCTCACTATGTAAAGCAAAACCTGGGAGATGAAAGTGAAAATTTTTTATTGGTTGACTCTTTGGCATAAAAATAAGATAACCCCCTAACATTTTTTTAGGAACCTAAGTGAAGAAAGATAGGTTTAAACACTTCTAAATTTTTATACACACTTATATTTTGGTGCCTAAAATATACTTAATAACTCGTCTATTTAATTTCAAGTTTTACAAGTGAAAACAAGGCCAAGGAGATAAAATTTCATTCACATCTTATTTGCTGATTTAAAATGAACATTCACCTTAGATTAGAGATTTTACCTTTTTATTTTTTCATTGTTTGTTTATTACTTTCAAATTTCTTAGATTATTTTTTTTTGGAAAAACAAACTTTGCATGTATGCTCTCCCCTATCCCATTTAGGAAACTCAAGTGATTAAAAGTGCCTTATTTCTTCCCTTGTTTGTTGAGTCTAGTATGGAATAAAAGTTTCATATGCTCTCTTAAAGCTCCAAGTGACCCATAAATGACCTTTAAAGTTCTTCTAATTTTCAATTTTTTTACTTTTCTATGTTGGCTTATGGGTGGGAATCTTATTGCATCCTCACAAGTTCTTTAGGGGTGTATTGACCTGGGGTTACATCGATCAATATCTTACCAACTCCACTCCATGGTGGGGTATATAAATTAGGCATATGATACTTGGATTAAATAGTGGTTGAGTGGCTCGCCTGATAATCTTAATGAAAAACCTAAATCAGTCCATGCTAAACATCAAACTCCACCAAGCAGTACACAATTGAAGTTATTGTGAAAAGTACTAAACCTTTGCATAAAAAATTAGCAAGTTTTAATCCAATTTATGTGATGTACCCTTATTTTATCCACACTTTAGACCATTTATATTGTTTCAAAACTTATATATTTTAGTAAACCCCAATTTTCCACAAAATATCTTTCCAAATGTTGAGTGCTTTGCATTCTAAGTTCATGCCATGTACCAATGCTTGAGAGATAGATGAGGCATTAAAGACTCTACCTAAATATGATATTTAATTTTTAGATTAAAACTTAATTCCTTTTTATCAATTTTATATTGGTGGAAACTTTGGTGGAAGCTATTAGACCTTGTCAGTTTAATGAATAGGATGTGCACTTAGTGATTTTTTTTATTTTTTTACTAGCATGTTTATTTAGATCTAAAATTATTTGTGTGTCAAAGTTGAAATGAGTCTAAACATTCATGTGTTACACACCACTTTAAGCCAAGTGGTATTATGCTGTCAATTTTTTTGCAAACATTTGCCTTGGATTTTGTTCCAAAAACTATTATTTACCACTTATTTGAAAGAGTGTTGTTATGCTACCCATTTTATTCTGAAACACCTTGCCTTATTTAAACCCACATTCAAAACCATTCATACCTTTATTTTTAAAATGCATGGTTACATTTCCCTTTTGATTCTAGCCTATTTTTATTTATAAATTTTGACTCTTTTATATTAAATTTGAAATTCAATCCTTCAAAGTTTAGATCTTAAACTAATTAGGTCTATTCCAAAACCTCATTTAATTTGGACTTAGGTGGTCTACATTTTATGTTTGATTGTGTTACTTGGGTTGATTTTTCATTTGATTTAAATACCCTTTTCCTAAACTTATAAATGTTTTGTTCTGACCAAAAAAAAATTCATGTGCCTTATTTAGATGTTATTATGCCAAGTTGGAAAATGTCATAAGTATGTTTACCAAAGGTATTTTTTAAGCTAGTTACTAAGTTTTTCTAATCTAATTTCCTTAGAATAAGATTGATTTCTAAGCCATTATCCAAATTTATTTGAGCTAATTATCTTAGATTGATATTGAGTTTTTGAGTTCTTGTTTAGATCGACCTTGTTTCCAAGTCTAACTTGGTGAATTTTGATTGAAGACCTAGCATTGTTTGTTTTTATCACTTTTAGACCTAGTTTAAAATTGTAGCTTTGTAAATTTTGACCAAATACCTAACACCTTTCCTTTTGTTTGTTAGACCTATATCATGATTTTTTTATCTTGCCTAAATACCTTTGCTATTGATCGGTTTCACATTTTTATTTTTAAATTTGTCTTAGACCTAAACTAGATGTTTTAACTTTGGACCTATTTTATAGAGCTAAAGATTTTTTACCTCAGACCTCGATTTGTTTCCACATTTGACCTTTTATTTTTTTAGATACCTAGTCATATATCTGAACATGCCTTACTATACACATACTAGGACCATGTATAATCCATATTATGAGAACTTTTTTACTAGTGACCCCTTTGTTCAAGAACCTTATGGTGATGATGTAGTGTATGATATGAATCCATATCCCTCTGATAATACTCCATATGTAGAATATGATAAATACCCACTAGTGTAGTACCTGGTTAATGTACCTTTTTAACTAGGATAAGAGGGGAAAAATGGCACAATACCTTGCTCAAATGACACCTATTGTCAAAAAAATCTAATAACAATAACCTTAATATGTAACCATGCTGACAAGTTATGTCCCATACTTGTTTGATCACCACTTGCTAAAAAAAGATGAAATTATAGTCAGGGTACTATAAGTAGGAGCCAAATTCCCACCAAACTTCTCACATGAAAGTCTAATAGTTTGATTATAACACCTATAAATGTGCCTCATAACCAAAAATTTAATCAAGCATTAACTATTTATAATTAAGCTTTAGTGTCGATAGCTAAACAAGGTTAAAATATGCTTAAAAAAGGGAATGGTCCAATGGGTGACCAATTAGAACAAGTATAGAAAGCATACCAAAATTATCTTAACCTAGCTTATAACTTCAATGCCATAATTATTTCAAACATGCCACTTATAGAGATAGCTCCTTGAATAGGGCCACAACATGATTCTTCGAGATATGTAAATTAGAACAAGGACCCCTTTAACCAAATCATGTTGGTAGGAGACATGTACAACATCCTAATTATGATAGAATAAATTGTAGATCCTATGGAAGACCTCACACAAAATGTAGTGGATAGAATGCAAGTGCATTCTAATATGATCCAAAGTGGGTCTAGTATACCACAAACCAACACATAGTAGGTTCATCTAACCAATACCTCAAGTAGTTTTCAAAAATATGGGGTAGGTATACCTAGTTCCCAAACATAATAAGAAATTTCCACTCCTCAACTAGATATTTCCTCAAACATGAAATAAGGGACAAGTAACCAATGAAAAACCAACATACTTCCTCAACAAGTGTTGAGTACTACACCACCTCAATAAGTGGAAACTAATGTTTTACCAATACAAGCATAAACTAATATACCACAAATGTCATAAAATGTTGCCTAATCTTGATGTTTTTAGTGGTCAAAAAGGAGTGTTGATTGGTCAACAATAAATTTTTAACCTTCAACAAATACCCAATAACTAATATATGTTTACCAAACAACAAGGTCCCAATGTACAATAGATACTAGGTGCTGGGAAATAATTACCTTTCACATAATGGGTATCATATATAGAATAAGGATCTAGCTTACAACACCTTCAATAGTAGAGCTTTATCCAACAATGGGTATTCTTTATATAGTAGGGTTTGATGAGTAGATATAAATTTTCCACTCAAATTCAATAATACCAATATATTCCACCTATCCAAATGCCTCTACCACAACCATAGTTTACAAACCAAAGCCATGTTTGCAACCCTATCTAGAATGTTTACCAATAACAACATATTTTCTAGCAATAGTAAATCCTAATGCATAGATATGTATTCCTAGTTGGTTGGCTAATCAAAAAAACATTTTCCAATATTACATTCCTTCATACTCTAGCCAAGGTAAATCTATATACAATGGGAAATGCAGTAGATCTATAAATCAATCCTAGCTAAGAGAAGATAAACCATACTTACACATCTGATTGTGGATACATTATATATTCAGGGTCATGACCAAGATGGATTTTCTAGACCTATCCATGGGATATCCTGCAATAATAATATCACCAAGGAGGGTTCCAAATCCCCTAGTCAAGAAAAAATATACATTAACCCTGACTAGGTCCTATGTTTTCATATTCACTAAACTAATAACAAGTAAATCAAAATATAATATAGTGCTCACCAAAGCTTGTGGCACAAAGTGTGGGTAATAAACATGAAAAGTAAATATGTATAGAAGACATATATTCTTGTTAATGTATATGAAATCCTAATGTATAGGAGAGAATTACAAATGCATATCTATCTACTCTTATAAAGGAGAAACAAAGTTAGGAATACTTACCTTTGAAGATGAAACTATTGATCCTCAATCTCTCCCTTGGCCAAGGTGCTTCATAAGAGGTTATTATGGTATGTAAAGATGACAAGGATAAATCAACTCTAGGATGCACAACCTATCAATACATCCAAAATACTTCTCCATAAGATAAGATTCATATCTCCAAAGAAAGTATAAAACCCTAAGTTATGTTTCTCAAGTATAATGGTGGATAAGTAGATGCACAATATATATCTATTCTTCTTCTCTTCTTTTATAAATGATGAAATGGATGTGTTTATATAGGTAGATCTAACCCTAATCCTTTCCAAAAGTTTAGGTCGATAAGGTCAACCCAATCAACCTTGTATCATTATTGACAAAAATTAATTAGGTCAGTCTAGGTTGGTCAGGGGTTGACCTAGACCCTAAATAAGTTTTATCGATTTGAGTACAAGGTTGATGGGGCAAAAAGTGTAATGTAAACCATAAAAAATGATTTTAAGCTAGGTAAGGGCTGATGAAGGTGGAAACAATCTAGAGGAGGGTGTAAAATAAGATGCAAATATTAGGAAAATAGTTTTAAGATATGGTTATATTGATAACAAGTGGTATTAAGGGACAATAATATTTCAAGGCACTAATGGTCTGCCCACCCCTTTCCTGGTACACCCATTAAGGCATGAACTTAGAAATATTGAGACTCAATGGGTTCTTATAAGATAGAAAGCATTAGTGATTAATAAAGTTTGAAAATATTATGTGTATACATATTCCCCACTTAAATCTCATCACGTGTCACTCATGTGTAACAGGGGATGGTGCTTCAAGAAAGAACATAACAACACATAATGATGAGGCTAAAAAGAGTTACAATATTTTCAATAAAAAATAATTGAAATTTAAATGACTAAAATGAAAAATAACTAAAAACTAAATGTATACATACCTTGAATTACCTTTATCAATGGATGGTTGTTTGTTGTGTTTGTATTTTTAATCATGGTGAGCATGGAGACTACTTTCAACAAACCCAAGGATGCATAACTAAATAGAAAAAATAAATAGACATGGGAAATCCAAGATAATTAATAATATGTGGACAACATGTACTTGGAAATTTTTTAAACTAGGGTGACAAGTGATATGTTAGACCAAATGACCAAGTAAAATGTATAGTAAATTGGGTAATCAAAAATCTAATGCTACTAAAGACTAAAAAACTCAAATAAGTAAACCTTAAGTAAGAAATTCAAACTCACCAAGTCAAACCAAGGATAAATTTCAAAAAAATGGTAATCAAACATAAATGTGAAAGTAGTAACAATCATTACTTAAACAAAATGGGCAATTAAAAGTTAAAAAAAATTGATGAGTGAGCAGTAACAATCCAACCTCACTCAACAATGGAAAAAATACATGAAAGTATAAAATAACTCAAGTTTTTGTAAAAATTGTAGTACAATAATAAAAAATGGTAAAATAATTAAAAGTGATGATGGGATGTAGATTTATGGTGTAAAAAGATTACATAGTCACTCACTTAAACATATTGTTTGTTTCTAAAGATAGATAAGATTGAAACAAAGTAGTGCTAGCATGTTTTTAAGATGTGAAGAAGAAAAAATATAGAAGAAGGGAAAATATATTTGTAATCACAATTTTCTTGTCAAGGGGGGAATGAAATGGGTGGAGGGGAAAATTAAGTAAAAACCAAGGTAGAGGAACTCCTTATCAAATTCAAGACACTTAAATTAGGTTCATCAAAATAAGAGGACTTTAGACCTTAAGGACTATGAAGATCTTCTCTTAGTTATACAAGTCTTAAGTTAAAAATTTTAGTAGGTATATAATCCCATGAAGGCTATATGAATGAAAATTAAAATGGACCTACCTTCCCATAACATGTTCCCCATTCCTCAGGACCGCTTACAAAACTATCGGTCTACTATGAAGATTAGGTACGTATGTAAGAAAGTAGGTAGCACCATATATTTTTATGAATTCTCCTATTTCAATCTACTAACCTAACATACCCTAATGGACCTCAAATCTATCATGAGGCTAATTTTAAAGTTTGAGATTTGATTCGAGATAAGATATGTGATTTGAATCATGTCTTTTTGGTATAATTTGACTTTGAAATTTGTATGTTACCTTTTGTATCATTGCCTTTTGTTTCAAATGATTTGGATTTTAAATTTATTGATGGATTTTTCTATTCCTCCTCCATATAGATTTAGAATACCAAACATGGGTTCTAAATATGAATTTCATTTGAAATACTTGGGACTTGGTTGTTAAGAGAGAGAATAGAGTTTAAGTGTCTTGTTAATGCAGGTAAAATAAGAGTGATTTCTTGACTTTGACCTTGTTTTATCTAATGTGGATCAAAAGGAAAATAAATAAAGAGTAATTAAACATGAAACAACTTGAATTACTTCAAATCATAAAAAATGTGGCAAAAGATGAAAAATGGATACAATGACATTGGGTCAAAACTAGTTGAATAAGATGCTTCATTTTGAGGTTAGGGAGGCTTGGATGAATCAATGTTATGAGAAAATGGTTGGAAAGTCTATTTATTGGTTGTTTTAGGTGTTTAAAATTGATTAATAATAAATTCTTGCCTCTTTTCTTGGTCTAAGGCTTCTTCTAAAGTTTTAAGGGAAAAGATTCAAACTTTATGTTGAAGGGAATCTTTAAGAGTAGTAACAAATAGTTTTAAAAGAGTGTCATCATTCATACTATGGTCTAATTTGTGAGCTAGATAATTCCATCATTTGATCAAAGTGTGAGAAGATTCATTAATAAATTATTTGGCATTGATGAAATGGCTAAGGTAGTTTTTAGGAAGGTCATCATATTGGAATTCCTTCACTAGATCATTGACTAAATCCTCTAGTTATGAGATGGAATGTCTAGGGATTTGGTTGTATCATTCAAATGCATCACCAAAAAAGGTTTTGGCTAAGATATTTGTGGTATAAAGGTGTTAGTTTGGACCTATTCCTTATAGACATTACCAAAATATTTAATAAAGATAGTAGGGTTCTTAGTCCCATCATATGTGATAGTTAGAGAAATATTTCCAATATCTATGGATGAAATGAATGGATCTAAATTTTATTTTCAAGATGTTGAAGCACTTTTTTATACATTATAGGTTTATGGATGATATTCCCATTTCAATCTCTAAGAGTATGAGGATAAAATTATGATTTGGTTGAGACATGATGACTTGAGGTGGTTGACTAGTCATGTGTAATAAATGTTGTTGAATTTGCATCATTTGGGAATGATTAATATTTTGCATGATGTTAATTTATTGAAATATTTGTGAAATAATTTGAGTTATGTCAATTTTTTCATTAGTATTTGAAGGTGGGGTATTAGTGTTGTTAGGAGGGGGATTATTATCATTGGTGGGAGGAGGGGTATTGGGTGGAGGATTTCCAAAATTGGTATTGGGAAGAATATTCACAACATTATTTTTGTTATCCTAAGTGTGGTATATTAATAAGGAAGCTTGGTGAATCTACCATTCTTATTAGGAGTGTAAATGGTATTATCATCAAGGTTTTTGAATAATCGGGAATCATCTAGATCATCGGTTAGATTGATTTCAACCATGTTGCTTTAGGAAGTGATAATGCTAGGCATTATTTTTATGGGTGTCACAAAAAGATTCCCACCATTGGTAGTAAGAGGATGACTAGTATGAAGTACCTCAACTATATTACATTGTGTAGTGATTGGTTTTTATTAAGAAAAGATGAAGGAATAAATTGAATAGTTTCATCTAAATTAATAAAATAAGTGAGGTTCTGATCTAAATATTTAATTATGCAATGTTTTTAACTAAGTAAAGGATAAAAATCTAACATCATTTTGAAATAAGACTAGATAAACACACACATAACAGTATCAACTAAGGTGTATAGAATTAACAGGGTCAACTGTGTACTATTTAGATAGAAAGACACAAAATAAAGAAAAAATCAGCCAAACAAGAATAGGGTTGGCCCACAAGTACTAAGTCAACTAGGTCAACTTATTATTGTTTTGAAGTAGGGATATAGATAAATAAAAACCCATCCAATAAGTAACAAGTTCGTCCTATAGGTACTAATTTGACTAGGTCAACTTTGTACTATAGAGAGAAAATTTTGATTGAAAAACAATAATACATAGTCAAACAAGTTGACTATGTATTGTAGGAAAAAAAGGTGAATCAATCAGTGAGAGATTGTGTCAACACAAATGATAGTGTTATAAAAATACGAAAGATTATTTCTAATCATATGATAGCAAACATACAAGCAATCAAATCAATGTGGTTGGTCCGATTGGAGCACACAACATAAATCTTGCACCAGCATTAGTTAGTGCAAGTTTTACAATATAGAATACAATGATCAGAGAGAGTATAAAATTGAAATTAAAATCAAGATAAGTGTTCATTATAAATTGTTTTAAAGTTATAATAAATTTTCTAATTAATGTGATAGAGAGTTGGGTGTAAAAAGGAACTAAAAATCAATCTAAGGTTGGTTTTAGGTACTTTAAGCTAAAAGATATCCATATTGGCAATGGTATTGGTTTGGTGTTTGGGCCTACCACCTCACTTCACAATCTTGAAAATATAAGGGTGTTGGGTGTTTTTCCAATATATATCATTAACCACATATTTATACTTGGCCAGAAAACCAAGTTGGTTTCCCCCTTGGTGAGGAAATCTAAGTAGGTAGGCCTTATTAAGAGTGTTTAAATGTGTTTTGAATGTTATGTGATTTGGTAATATGTGAAAAAGAGTAAAATAATATAACTAAAATATTAATTTTAAAAACCACCTATTTAGACTATGTGAGTTACTTTAAACATACAAACAACTTAAAAAGAAATGTGAGTTAATTACTAGCAAATAGTTATTAATTCCTTTATTAAGTATAGTACAGAGTTATTTTAGGTGACATTATATGAAAATAGTATAGAATATATTCAACTAGTTCACTAATATTCTATAGAATCAATATCTTTAAGAATAGAGTCAAATAGGTTAACTATGTCTCTCAGATAAAAGATAAACTATAGAACTACGTCGACCAAGTAGACCTAGTTAGTTGTAGGGTTGTAGTTTTGAAGACTTCTAACTTGTGAAAAATAAAACTAAAATAAATATTGAAGTGATAGAGAGAGGAAAGAGAGGAACCTTGGTGGTCTTGAATATGGTTAAAATTGCAATTTTTTATGTTGTGATGCTCAAATGTTATTTTAAAGTCTTATCAACTAGGTTGACTAGCTCACATAGTTTGTAAAACCCTGTATGCCAAAAATAAATACTACAAACTAGGTTAACTAGGTCAACTTGGTAGAAACTGACTACCAAAAATAATCACTATAAATAGATTCAATAGGTTGACCTAGTTGGTATAATCTAACTAAAGAAGAATATTATGTCAACTAGATCAATCTACTTACCTATGTTCAGTGAAAACTTGCACAAACAAAATGGATTCACTTTGATACCAATGTGTATTAAACTTGCACATAAACTATTATAACTATATCAATAGGTTTGATATAGTAATTCAAATATGTAAAAATATAATAAGATGATAAAAATTATGGTGGTTAAAAAAAACCTTCAAGGGTTCGATTCATATCAAGTTCACCAAAATGTATGCAATGGGAAATACAATAGATCTATAAATCAATCCTAGCTCAGAGACGATAAATCCTACTTACACTTTTGATTGTTTATACATTATATATTTGGGGTCATGACCAATATGGATCCTCTAGACCTATCCAAGGGATCTCTTACCATAATAAATTCACTAGGGAGGGTTCCGAAGCCTCCAGTCAAGCAAAACTATTCAATAACCCTAACTAGGTCCTATGTTTTCATATTCACTAAACTAATAACAGGTTAAGTCATGTCTAATCTAGATCTCACCAAATCTTGTGGCACAAAGTGGTGGTAATAAATATTAAAATTAAATATGCATAAAATAAATATACTCACATCAATGTATATGAAATCTTAATGCATGGGAAAGAAGTACAAATTCATATCTATATACTCTTACAAAGAAGGAACAAAGTTAGGAATACTTACCTATGAAGATAAACCCATCAAGCCTTAATCCCTCCCTTGGTCAAGGTGCTTTGGAAGAGGTTGTTTTGGTATGTAAGGATAGTAAGGATAAATCATCTTTAGGCTATATAACTTATCAAACATCTAAAATACTTATCCACAAGATAAGATCTATATCTTTAAATAAAGTATGAAACCCTAAGCTATGATCCACAATTAGAATGGTGGATAAGTAGATGCATAATATATATCTCTTCTTATTTTCTATTATAAATGATGAAATAGATGTGTTTATATAGGTAGATCTCACCCTAGTCCTTTCCAAAATTTTAGTTGATATAGTCAGCCCTATTGACTCTATATGGTAAACTATCAAAAGGGTTTTAGTCTTAGGAAGGGCTAATGAAGGAAAAAAATGACTAGAGGAGGGCCTAAGAGAGGAGACAAGGCTTAGGTAAGTACATAGGAGAAGGTTGTGTTAATATCAAGTGGTTGTAAAAATTGTAGGTTTGCTACGAAGCGATAATAATATTTTAAATCACTAATGGTCTGTCCACCCCTTTCTCGATGCACCCTTTAAAGTGTGCACTTAGAGAGATTTAAACTCGATAGGTTTCATCAAGATATAAAGTGTTATTAAGTGGTAAAGTTAATAAAAATATTTTGTCTATACATAATCTACATTTAAATATTCAACCCTAACCATAATAAGCCACACCATCCAACTTCCTAGCCCAATAGTTTTAACAAATGAAGGATGTGATTCAATCCATTCAAACTAAGATGCAAACAAAGAAATTCAAACTAGATGATAGATACTTTTATATATTAAATATGGATTACCTCTAAATACCTTTTACTTTGGGTTATGAACCACCCACATTTGATAAATATAAGGTCAAAAGACACCCAAAATAGTATTTAAATGAATTCTTTATTTCTTTCCAATTAGTAGACTACAGTGACATATATTTGTTTATCCTCTTTCATAAAAGTCTAGCCAAACAAGCCTTGGAATAGATTATTAAACTATCAAATAATTTTGTGTCAGAATTTGATGACCTTCAAGATAAGTTTATACAACATTTCTCATACAATATCAAACATGAGATTACAATGGTAGATCTGGGTTAGAAAAAATAGAGAAAATGTGAAAGCTTTGTTGGTTATTTACAATAGTGGAAGGTAATTTCTAGCTGGTTCACTCATAATGTACCAAAAAAATAGTTGGTTGTGATATTCAAATAAAGTCTACGTACCAAAATATTCTATCATCTCAAGTTGCAATTTGACCACACATTTGAAGAGGTTATTGATACAAGGATACAAATTGAAAATGCCCTAGTCAATAAAGGGATTATCAATTTATCTTCTTCCAATCAAAACCAGAGCCAAAACTAGCATCAAGGCCAATACTAAAACTAAATACATAATCAAAGCTAGAACCCCATTCAAATACCAGCTTCAATGCCATCTCAAGTCAATACCTTTGAGATACCAAATGTCTATAACCAAAATAATAATTTTATTGGCAATGGGGTAACTAAATCACAACATGTCCAAATGGTGCTAACACTAGTTGTTCATTTACCTCCACCCATTCAACAACCACTACCTCTATTCATTTAGCATATATCTCCATAAAACCTTCCAAAAATTCCATCATAGTTACAAACACCTCTTCCAAGGATAACACATCCCATTTTTAAATCATTTAGTGACTTCAAACAACTATTGAGTTTGTTTTATGCAAGTTGGTTTAAGTAAATATGATTAGTTAGCCTATACCAAATCCATTTCCTGAAGGAATTCATTTTCTTGACTAGTATAAAGATCACAAATTTTGTGAGTACCATCTTATTAAGGGACATTCCATATGTAATTTTATATATTTGAGACACTTGATTAATAATATTCTTGAAAATGGTGAGATACAATGAGAAAACCATGCTCTTGTGTCTAATCATAACTTAGGTATCTATCAAAACCCATTGCCTTGACTTGATAACCAATAATAATAGCACCAATAGTAAAAACAATAGAGGAAAAATCACCACCATAACAACAAAAATGTTAGCAATAGTAATAACAACAAAATGGTTAGAACTAAGGTTAAACTAATCACTCAAACTAAGGAGGCCATCATGCCATTGTGTATTCTTATAACAATGTTGTAGGATATGTCATAGGTGGTCATGTTATTGTCATTACCATTCACCCCAAGCCAAATACCAACCAACCTAGACTAGTGCCAAACAATTCCTACTAACCTCCTTATATTGGTAATCCTTATTTCGATCGTGTTAGTATATAATCTCAACATCACCCAAGGATTACCATTTTAGACCCTTTTACCACTCCATCCAATTACAGAGGCCTAGTACCTAATCAAGGTTGCATAATCATAACTCAATGAGCCAAAATTATTCATCAAAGGCCCATAGCCAAATTACATTATTGAACCCATTCCAATAAAAAATAATCCAATTTATAATAACAAGGAGAAGACCTATGACATTGTGGATAAACTACAAAAGACACTTATGCAAATATCCATCTTGGATTTTTTGTGCACATATAGCATTGACAAGAGAATATAAAATAAGTATTTGAGATAATATTTTATACATAATTACATCACACCTAATAAATTTTAATCTATGGTAGAACACTTGGCCCCTAGATAATGACTTACCTTTGATCAAAGTTATATGTTATCCTTGGGCCCATCGCATAATAACCCCTTGTACATTAAGGCTGGTATCACTAGACATACAATTAAATGTGTCCTTGTAGACAATGGTTTAGGTCTAAACATTATGTTTATATACACATAATATTTTCAAATTTTCATTGATTACTGACACTTTGTATCTTTAAATAACCTATCGAGTCTAAATCTCTGTAAGTGTATGCCTTAAAGGGTGCATTGGGAAAGGGGTGGGAAGACTATCAATGATTTGTAAGATAGTTTTCCCTTTTGACACTTACCATCTACACACTTTTCTCCTAAAAACTATTTACCCTAAGCTTATTATACTCAGTCTTACCTATTCTAGTCTTTGCCTCTTTCCATCCCTCCCTTTTTTTCATTAACACCCTTTTGGTCAGTCGGTTGTACTAGGTCGATTGAGTCAACCCAATATAGTTTAGGGGTATTTTTCACTTTCTTAGCTTATTAACCTTTAAACTGACTTTGCTTAGACCTAGTGATTTGTCCCTAAAAACACATTGGGTTGATTGGGTCAACCTTATATAGCTAATGTTTCTAGGAGGATTTAGGGTATGATCCATCTATATTTACAAGTTCATTTCCCACCATTACATAAGAGAATAATTAAGAGAAAATAAGTGCCAATGAACATCTACCTATTCACCATTATACTTTAGGAATAAATCTTAGGGTTCTAAACTTTCTTTGGAGATACAGATCTTATCTTATGAAGAAGACTTTTCAATTCTTAGATAGATTGTGTATCCTAGAGCTAATTTATCTTCATTATCCTTAAATACCACAATAATCTCTTGTGAATCACATTCTCCAAGGGAGAGATTGAGGCTCAATGGGTTTGTCTTCAAAGTTAAGTATTCCTAACTTTATTTCTCCTTTGCAAGATTAGATAGATAATGCATTTGTATTATTCTCCCATGTATTAGGATTTTGTATACATTGACATGAGTATATGTATTCTAATACATGTTTAGTTTAGTTGTTTTATTATTTCTAGCCCCCATTTTGTGCCATAAGCTTAGGTGTGCACTAGATTAGATTTACTTTCTTGTTATTAGATTAAGTGAAATACTTTAAACCTCCATTAGGATTATTATGTGATTGTTTTAGACTATAGGCTTTGTAACCCTTCCTATCATGATATGTTTTGATAAGTGATCCCATAATTGGATCTAATGGATCCCCATATTATTAATACTCTCTCTTAATAAGTGTATACCCAATCAAAAGTATAGGTATGCTCTATCTTATCTGAGCTAGGATTGATTTATAGATATGATGAATTTTCAATTGCATACATCTAGTGAACATGACATGAAACTAACCCTTTCAATATTTATTTCACTTTATTTAAATATTTTTATCATCATTTTTATCAAATATTTTGACATACTGGATTGATTATATCAACCCAAATATTTTTCTTTGTGCAAACAATTTTAAAAATAATCATCTAGATCAACCCAATCAACCTAGTATAGGTTTCTAACCTTTCAAACATCTAGTTCAGCTTACTAGGTTGACCCAGTCGACCCCTTACAGTTTTAGTACTCTATAGCAGGTTACTTCATATCTTGAACAATCATATCGACCTAGTTTGTAGGTTTCTCAAGCATACTTCAAGGTTATTCATCAAAAATATTCCTTCATTGAATATTTGATCCACAAAGGTTTATTTCTACCTCTCTATTTCTTTATTTTCTATCTTTCTTTTCATAGTTTGCAATCTCTAAAACTACTCTTGCATAGTCAACTAGATCAACCCTACCAACCCAATTCATTTTTATAATTTGCTTCCATATTATAGATTCAACTTTATCAACCCTATTATATATTTTATTTATATACTTTCAACACTATACCTTGTTTCAAAATTAGAATTGACCTCATATCAGCTAGTAATTAGTTCACACTTTCTTTTTTTGTTGCTTGCATTCTTAGAATAGATCACATAATCTAATTATGGAATCTTTAATTAATCACTTAGTTTCACTATTTATATTTTATGCACACATGGACAAACTACAAAAACATAAATAAGCACTTTAACATTTTGTCTACCCTAGGCCAACCTACTTGGATTTCATCACCAAGGGGATTGCTAACTTGATGCTCTAGTCAAGTATAAAGCATAATTAATGGTATATTTTGGATAATCACTTGAAACCCTTATCATTATGGTTTGTTAAGTGATGGGGTATGCCCCAATACCAATCTTGTATCATTTCCACTATAATGCTTTTCAACCCAAACTACCTGAAACCATCTATATATTAATATCTAGTACCTTGCTTATAGCCAACTTCCAATCACATTAAAAAAACATTATCTTAATAATATAATAAAAAAATTTAGGTTGAATAATTAGTTATCTATTTAATTTTTAAGTTTATTTCTTGCTCTTTTCTTAATTATGTACACAAAAACTTGCATTATCTAGTGTTAGTGAAAGGTTTTGTTTTATGTTCTTCAATTAGATTGGCCAACGTCAATCTAATTGACTATCTATTTCCTTTTAGTACTTACTATTTTTAATTACTTGTAAACTTATCTTTTTTAATTTTCAAAATCTAATTTAGGCTTCTTGAATTCCTTATGTTTTGTACTGGATCAACCCAGTTGACCTAGTAGCTTTTCTTCCTTTTGTACACTATACTAGATTGACCCAGTCAACCTTGTATAGTTTTACATTTCCTATTTCTATTCTAAGTCAACCCAATTGAACCTATACTATTTTAGTCACCTCTTTGTCCTTTGATTTCTCACCTCTCTTCTTTTCCCTTCATCATAGACTTTGTGTTGTATAATGACACTGAGTTATAGTGAACAAACATGATGAACCTTATCGATCCTAATAGGGTCTCCCATAGACAAAGTAGGGATTCCATTTTGGATGCCATTAATGTTCATATTTCCACTTGCACAATGAACTATGGGACCCATTATCATACCTCTTCACAACATAATCCTCTTTTCTCCTTAGAATACTAACCTAAGTTAGAGTATTCTCCTAAGATGCTTTTCTTTATTTTCAAATTTCCTCAACATCGAGGAAAGGATCCTTCTACCATTTATAACCTCATGATTAGTGGTTAATCTAAAGAGCCTCATTCACCTACTCCTACATTATTGATTAGATTTTGAGGTATTGATTTCTTTGATTCTCAACCTCTTCCTTCAAATTTTACTCCTTATTATGCCATGAACTCTTCTTATCTAACCTCTTCTACCTCCATGCCTAGTATCTCAACTAACATGGTAGGTTCTACATCTAGTGGGCCTCTCATAAGATCCACTATCCTTAATCCATCCACTAGTTCATTACTTACTACCTAAGGTAATCATGATTCTAGTTCTTCTTCCTCTTAACCATTCACTAGTCCATCTTTTGCTTCACAAGAAAATTTTGTCACTAGTGCCTTGCATTCTCACAATTCATCTCAAGATCATATCAACACTAATAGTGGTACCCAAGCCACTAATACCAACATAAATACCAATTTTAATTATTTTAATGTTAATCAAACAAATCAACTTTTTATGAAAACTCTTAATCAAATGAATACCTTTCAAGCTCATAACATGAATCAAATGATGAGAATGCAAAACCACCTTCTTAATATTCAATCTCATCTACAACCAATGGCTTGGGACACACAACCAAAATTTTCTCTCTCCTCCTCTTTGATATTCTCAAGGAAATCTCATTCCTCAACCTCCTTTATTCAATAAAACCATTAAGCGTCTATAAAATGAACCTCTCACTACTCAAATTGCCAACATTGATATAAGAGGTATAATACCTAAAATTTCTTATAACATGTCAACCGATCCTACCCTTCACCTCAAAATATTTGGAAATATTTACAAGGATTGGGTCAAATTAAACACCTTCACTGCTACCAAGCTCCTAGCCAAAACTCTCATAGGTGATGCTTTGGATTGGTAGAATCAACTTAGAGCTCATTCCATTTCTAGTTTGGAGGACTTAGTAAATTATTTATTTCAAGAATTCCAAACTATTGATCTTCTTGAAAATACTTTGGCCCATTTCATTAATTAAAAATAACATGAGAATGAAACTACCCAAGCCTTTGTTAAGAGATGGAAGACTTTGTCAAACAAATGTCAACATAGCATGGTAGATGATAATATTTTTTATCTCTTTACAAATGCTCTCTTTCTTAAACTACAATATCAATTCTGAACTCTCTTTCCACATATATTAGAGGAGGTTATTGACTAGGCTAAAAGACAAGATTTATTAATTCATCAATCCAATCCACCCCAACCTTATACGGGTCCTCATTTATTACTAAAGAACAAAAACCATAATATCACCAATGATGGTGTTATCAATTCTTATGACACCATTCACAATGTTCAAGCTATCATTCCTAACCCTTCTTTGGAACTAGATCCTTCTCAAAAATATATTAATCCTCATTTGTCTTCACCCAATAACATCAATATTCATAAAATTATATCCTTAGTGAAATTGATTAAGCATCTACCTAGGCCTCTTCCATGAGATCTTAACCCTACTTGACCTATGAAATCCTGGTATGATCCTAACAAAATTTTTTGGTTTCATGCTAGTTGGGGTCATTCTCATGAGACCTACAAATAACTTCATAATTTAGCTATGGATTCTCTTCTTGGCCCTAATTTAGACCATGATTCCATTATCTATAAGCATCAACAAGCCTATGAGATTGCTTTTAAATATTATAAAACACATGACAAAACTCAAGCCTTAAATCAAGTAAATGTTCATTTAATTATCTATAAATATCCTTTACATAATCATCAACCAATTCAACATAAAAAAGATAAGCCCACTCCTTCCACCAATAATGTAGAAAGTCTTATTGAACTGACCTCTAAAGAGAATGTGGTTAACATGACTAATATGTGAAAGGTGGTGATTTTCATTGATTCCCAACCTATCTACACTCCTCCTTCATCTAAGATATATCGTGTTATCTAGGATTCTTCTCCAACTCATTTAAATGAATTGGGGCAAGTTGACCTTATTAATTTTGATGGTCTAATTTTTATTCCCCCTTGAATAAAACATCCCATACTATTTCTACCAATCTTTCATCATCTTCCAAAACTAATTATAACCAAGATTATACTATCATTTCTTCTTCTAATTCTCAAAATCAACTTGAACCAACCACTTCTTCATCTTCACATAATTTACAATCTTGTTCTAAACATACTCCTTCTTACCAATAAAAATTTCAATGTACTTTAGATCCTCCTTTTGAGGATCTCCTTAACCATTCTACACCTATATCCAATAACCTTCTTATGGGATATGATGAGTGGTATCCCATTATGGAGCTCACTAATCTCCCATAACAAATTCCATTTCTTAAGATTATGAAGACTTCCCCATGTCATAGAAACTATCTCATGTAGTTATTATTCAAGATGAATGTCCCTCATCCTCCCCTAGTAGGATAGGAGTTAGCTTTATCTAGTTATTAAGATTGTATATTACAACAATGTGAAGAGATGTATATCAACATTGATAAAACTATAGACACTTATTTTTCTTTAAAATTTCCCATAGCTTATATGATTCTTGACAAGATTCTACTTCATGCAAATAATCTTGCCTTATTTATTAGCATCCAAATAGGTGATATCCAATTCAATCATGCATTGATTGATAAGGGTTCTCTCACAGGTGTCACTTCTCTCAATTTCATTAAAACTCTTGGGTATTTAGAATGCAATATCAAGTCTACACATAGCACCTACCAAGGATATGATAGAAGGTAAATGCCTCCTCTAGTTTGTGTATGGATTCCCATTACCATCCCACCTACCATTGTCCATGTGAAGGTAATTATATTTAATTTTTTCCTTTCTTATAACATCTTGCTTAGTAGTCTGTGGACTCACTGTATATGAGCTATCACTTCTTCTACTTACTAATGCATTAAATTCCCTCAAAATGGAGCCATTTACAGGATTCAAGGTGATAATAACCCTTAGAGTTTCAAATAATTCCAAGATCATGGTGTCTGAAATATTTTTTCTCTTGATCCTTTGCCAAGTGTTTTATTCCATGAGTCTCAATGCCTCAATTTTCCTGTTAACTCAACCCAAGGTTATAATGGGCATCCTGAGCTCATTGGTAAGATTCCTCCTAACCTTTTAGACTCTGATGATGATGAACCTGATGAAATTGTCTTAAATATTAAAACTTTAAATCTCTTACCTCATCTCATCTTACAGCTTCCTACTTCCTTACAACCTCATTCTCATAAACCTCCTTGTGATGACATTCCCATAGTCTTGACCAAGACTAGGAATTCTATTCACCATGCTTCATCAGATGATAAGGTTATCCCTACCTATGTCAATGATCTTTAGACATTATATTATGATGATGGATATTCCTTAGATGATCCATTATTAGGTGGTCTTGTCTAATCTCATGATGCCAAGATTTTCCATTGTCATTCTTATTTACTTGAGTTTTTTCATACATCTCATTATTTTCCTTCACTTATAGTTACTAATTTTTGTATTTTTACCCTTTATCATAGGATAGATATGGAATCGACACCTCTAGTTTATGAGGATCCACATATGAGTATGCTCATGGATCATGTTATAACTGGGCCTTACCATTTTACTAGGTACCCTGACCCTCATAGTTGGTTTACCCCTAAGTTTATTATAACTCTCTTTAGACCTTTTGTAGATCTCACCCCTCCCTAAAAATAGACTATTATAATTTATCCTTTTCTCACTCTTATATTTGATCCATTCCCACTCTTATTATCAACCTATCCTTGCTTTCAATTCCATTTCTCCTTCTGTTGAGCCTATTTTTATTCTTTACTCATCATCACCTTCCCTTGGTGATGGTTTACTTCCCTTACCTAACATGGATCCTCTACCTATAAAATTGGTCAAGGAATGCTCTCCATCTTCTTCCACTCCTATTTTACCTTCTTCCATGAGTTCTTATACTAAAACCACTCACAAGTGTATATGTTGCTTCTATGGGATAGATAATAATTCTTCCACCCATTATCACAAATTATGACAATATATTAATACCTTACATCCTTATTTCCCATCATCATTAAAAGATATACCTCCTTTATATATACTTCTAAAATATCTACCCAAGTATGGCAAGGTAAATTATATATAGAATCTATGTAGTACCCATCATACCAATCATTATTACATCTTACAACGTCATCTTAAGGATCACCTTATAGCCATTCTTGGACCTTATACCACTCCTCCCACAACTCATTCCCACAATAAGGCTCCTTATTCTTCTCCCATGGCTCCACCTCTAGTGGTTCCATTAACTTTTATGCTCCCTTCACCACCTTTTGTGCCTCCACCTATGATTCCTTCACGTGTGGACCTTCTTTCACCTATGGATTCTTCTCCACTAGTGATTCTCACATCTCTAGGAGATCTCACTACCATGAATTCTCCCCACCATCCTTTGCCTAATTTTCTTCCTCAGCATGATCCATTAAATATTCATAATTTTTTAGTTGAGGAGATCAAAAAAGAAATATTTCCTGATATTCATTAGAGATTGATGAAACTTTAGTAATAGTGCGTATCCAACTTCATAGAGACTTATCTAATGTATTATATAATGTGTGTGGATAGATTTAAAAATATTTATGAGAATATAGATGGCACTCTCACATTTATATATTTTATTTGACATGTGCTCCAATCTTATTTCTATATGTTATATCATTTGACATTGTGTCAAATTTCTACTTATCTTATATCATGATTTCTCGCGTATTGTATTATATCTTGCTTAACTTATCTTTTATATTTTGCATATGTTTATTTTTCTTTATCATTTCTTTTTCTCTCTTGCTAGAGTTTTTCTCAAAACTCTCTTTCTTCTATCTTTATGATTTTTTTGATTTATTATCCCTATTTTTAACAGATACTTTATCATAATGACTTGGTTATACAAACCATGTTTCCTTTGGTTATTATCTCCCCTTACCATGTGATCAGTTAGCAAACAATCTATCTCATTACTATCTCCTTTTACCAATCCAATTTTTAGATCTCCTTTTTCCCTTCTTCCTTTTTCTGTAAACTAAGCTTATACATGGTTGAGACTTGAGGTCACATGCTAGTTCATTGTCAAGCCTAAGTGTCCTAGTCATTCTTTTTCTTTGGTTACTTAGCTTCCTTTAGCCTTAGCATACAACTAATTCATGTGTATCACTATCTCTCTCATGATTATTCATTCCAAATCCATATGGAGGAGGAATATTAAGCATCCTTCAAAAGAAAGTTAAAATCCAAATCATTTAAACAAAAGGCAATGATATCAAAAGGCAAAATTATTGTTAAAAGTCAAATCACACTAAAAGACATGATTAAAAGCATATATCCTTATTATAATTGAATCTCAAAATCCATAGTTAGCCTCATGATAGAGATTAGGTCCTTTGGGGTGGGATAGTCTAGTAAATTAGAAGAGGAGAATAAAAAAATCTTTTAGTGCTACCTACTTTCTCATGCAAGTACCCAATCTTCACAGTAGACAAATGACCCTATAAGGGGTCCTAAAGAATAGGAAACACACGATGATAAGGTAGGTCCATTTTAATTTTCCTTTTACCAATCTACCTTCATGAGTTTATCTTCATAGCAAGCTTGTTTACCTATAAATCTGTGTGTCTATAGTGAATAGGTTTCCTTTGTACATAGATAACCACTAGTCACATAGTGTCTTCTCATGTCCTTAGTATGCATCTTGCCTCCTAAGGTCTTCTCATAAGATACCTAAGTATTGATTTTTTAAACTACCTTTTTCACTCCTTATATCCCTTATATTTCCTCTTGAGAAATATTGTTTTGTCTACTGATTAATCCCCTTGGGACTTTATTTGTGAATTACTTTATAAGACCATAGATAGGACTCAGCCATCCTCACAAATTACCATATTTTCCTTCCTATTACCCACATCCTTGATTACCCAATTATCCCTATTTATTCCACCCCAATGGTTTTCTCTTTGTCAAGTTTTAGTGTAAGACTATGGATAGGATCCAACCCTTCTCAAAAAAAATTCCAATACCCAAGTCACCATCCAAATTACATGTGTCAAATTTGAGATAAGATTCGATTGATTATGAAGTTACATGTCATTTTACATGTTTCCCATATTTATTTAGTATGTTTTATGATTACTTAATTTTTATTTCTCCTTTTCATCTTCTTATTTTCTAAGTGCATGTAATATTTCAGCCATTTTATAAATTTTTCATACTTCCTAGCTTGAATTAGTATGACCAATTTAAGACCAATATTTTGTAATTTTATGTTTATTTCATACTTCCCAGTGTGATTTAGTATGATTTATTGAATTAATTAAAAAATTTATTACCACTTGTGCCCTTTTACATACCTTTCATTTTATGGCTTTGTTTATCATACTTCCCAATGCGCTATTAGTATGATTTTACTTATTTTACTTTGGTGCAAAAATCTTTCACATTGGTTTAAAAATAAATTCCTTTTTACCATCTTATTTTTCCATTTCTTGGTTCTTTATACTTAATCAATTCTTGTTATTACACATTCCCCAAATTGAAACAATGTGTAGTACATTTTCTTCATTGATTATATTTTCTATGTCCTTTTTGCCTGTTTTTGTTTAACCATGCATGTGTCTTTCATAATGATAGAAAATAAACCACATCTCATATATTTCATATAGCATATACAACAAAGATAAATACATGTGCTTTAAATAAATATATCCTAAGCATCCATAGTCTTAACCATAATTAACAACCAATCACAACATACACATCCAACACCAATATGCCAAGGTGATCTATATACATCTCATGAATTTTGATACAACATATACAACCATATACAATGCTTCAGATCTACGGTTGGGTACCATCTTGTCTATCTCATGGACTATCCACACTATTTTTTGAGGCCTCAATTTGACTCCTCCAAATGGTACACTATAAGAAGGCCACCCAAGATCTCAATCACTCTACATATCCCTATAGGTACATTTCCCACATCTATGACTCTACTAGCTAGGTCTAAATCTCTGTCATCTACACTATTATATCCAAATTCATAGCTCTCTCATATGCTAGGGCTTACCATTCTTATATCTCCCATGCACACATCACTGTTAGTGGTTGCATCATCTCTCTCTCTCTCTGCATTTGTATCTACCTTATTACCTCTCCATCTAATCTAAACCAACTCATTTAAGCTAGGGTATATGCTACACTCAAATCCTCTAGTGTCATGGGGTTGTATGGTTGTAGAGTCTCATTTAGGATGTCATGGAGTGCTCCCATGACTAGGGACCCCCATCTCTCCTCATCATCCTCACCTACACCTAAAAAATCACACATGATGGATATTATATCATTCTTATATCTCAAAATATCTATCTATCTTTATTTCTAAACAAAATATAAGCAAAAATTTAACCATATTTTCTTACCTATTTATGTATCTACTACTATAGTCTCACCATCTATGTAACCACATAACACAATCTCCCCATCTGTATGGCCTTTCATCACCTCCTTTATAGGTCACCTCATTAGCCCAAACTTGGTTGTCATGGCTCATATCAATCTCAGCCTATATCTGAGCAGTCTCTCTATCATCTTCTTTGGCTCACCTATGGGGTCATTTAGGATGGTAATACTTCCACTCTCTCTTATTCCTACCTCTATCAATGTTGTGTCCTTAGTGGTCATTACTCATCTCACTATATATTTGGTAGTGGTACATCTAGTATCTTTGCCTCTACATCCCTATCCTCTTGCTTAGCTCCTCATCATCCTTGACTAATCCATGGTCACTCTCAATGTAGCCTCAATATTAGCCTCACTATTAATGGCCGTAGTCCTCTCTTCCCCTATGGTTCCCTCACATGCTAAGCCCACTATTTGAGCATCAGTATTGGTGTTAATAAATGAGACAATCCCATCTACCCTAACACCTTGGCCATCAAATGTGGCTCTCTCCACTAGAAATAATGTCCAATAACCTATATCATCATTATCACTAGTGCAATTATGTCCTAGCATATCCATGTAGCTAATATGTGCTCATATGGCTTCCACATGATGGCTATATGTCTCAATAAATATAGTGTTAGCATGTGGGGCATGGCCATGCTACCTAGTCCTCCATCTTTATACCTAAGGTCACCTATCATCAACCACATGGGGTAACTTAGTTGAGTGGTACATAGGAAACCTCTCAGATATCCAAGTTGTTAATAATATGATCGATCCCATGGTCCTCTATGCTTTGACTAGCATCTCATACATATCATGTATTAATTAGACCTAGATGATAGATCCTAGGTCATATAGAACTCACTCCTCCAAGATCATCCTGCTCAAGGCTACCATGAATAGTAGTTACTTGCCATCTAACTTGTGACATAGTACTTTTTATGTCACAACACCTATCACAACCTTTTGAATATCTAGAATTTGTGATGTATAAACATCAAACATACTCACTCTCCTAATTGGTAAAATCATCTTTGAGCCTATATCCCACATGGTTAAGGATCTCCTCTACTCTAAGTTATTTGGTATCCCTATAGTCCCCTATGTTCCTACTATAGGTAGCCCCAAGATGGCATGGGCATCCTCTAGCATGATATCCACCTCTACTATATCCCCATCTAAAGGTGTTAGTTAATCATTCCCAACATTTGAGGAACATGATTAATAAGTTAGCACTGAGGGGGATCCAACACATCTCTTCTATCCTGCCTAGACCTATGGATCCTAGTCTAGCCCCATCTCTATCTAACAACATATCTAACAAGTTTGATAACCATGCTACATACAAAAGTCTCCAAAATCTTCATAGTCCCTACACCTAAGAAACAACATAGGATGTATTAGTTCCTCCATGTCATGTATACTCATAATACATTCTTTTTACATTTTTAAAGCAAAAACAAACCTAAAATTACTTTATTTTACTCTCTTTAGCTTAATTTTAGCCTTCTCAATCTTTCTTGGCCTTAATTAGTCATTTTGGGCCATTATATCCCACTTTCAACCCTTTGCACACTTTTTCATATCATTTTAGCTTTTTGGTCAAACTATTTTGACCAAAATTTTCTTATCTTTTTGCCTAGTTCACTCAAAAATCTAAGTCAACCCCCTTATCTTCCCCTCCCTAGTGTTGACTTTCCATTTTTGACCTTTAAGACCAACTAGCAACTCCAAACTAGGCCTTAAACTTAAAAAATATATAGGGTCAACCCATACCTATTGGGTCAACACTATGGATTTTACCCATTTTTAACCTACTAGGTTGATTGGGTTGACCTAGTGCTTTTTGCTTATCGACCCCTTGCATTTTCCTTAAAAAGTGCAATTTTCATTTTTTCTACCTAAACCCTCCAAACACATTTCCTATCTTCCTATTGCTACCCCTAGAATCTAATTTTGTCTCATTTTGACATCTATAAATTCTTAAAATTTAAAATTACTAAAAATACACTTATTCAATATAAATTTCAAAAACTAGGTTGAGATTTTTAGTTGCATACCTGTAGTGCACCTCCTACCACTTATGGAGCCTCTCTCTATCTAGTCTATCATATCCTCACCATCTTAACTTTTTTTATCTCCAAAGTTCTTTTTCTCTCCTCTCACAAGTCAAAATAACAAATGAGTTGTCTTTTTCCCTATTTTAAAACACTTTTCAAAATACAAGTCTTTCAATTATTGTCCTTAAGATTCCTTGTTTTGCTTCTATCTTTATTTTTGCTCATCTATTTTACAAACTATAAAATGCATTAGATTCATGATGATGTAGAGATTATTTTCCACTACCATATGCTTATATTCCAAAAAAAATTATTTTTGGCTATTTTTTACACTCACTTCTATAAGTTCATCTAGTATTATCTACATTAGACACCTTCACATTTCTTATAGTCTACTTCTTTATCTACAACTAAGATAAGTTAAAGGTATATGTTTTTCAATTTAATCCTTTCATTTATATTATTTTCTACTTATTTAAATTTTATTAACATCAATGTTTTGTGCTATCATGTTTTATCTTGAAACACCATCCCATGTTGCACTTACATGGCACGTGATGAGCTTCAAGTGGGGTATATGTATACACATAATATTTTAAAAATTTTATTTATTAATGACACTTTATATCTTTCAATAACTTGTTGACTCTCAATATCTCTTAGTGCATGCCTTAAAGGGTGCACTAAGAAAGGGGTGGGTAGACCATCAGTGCTTCATAAAATTGTTTTCCCTTTTGTCACTAGCCATCTACACACTTGTCTCCTAAAAACCATTTACCCTAATATTTTTCTTCTCAATCCTACCTATTCTAATCTTTTCCTCTTTTCATCCTTCCTTTTTTTACCTTAACACCCGTTTAGTCAGTTGGATGTACTAGGTCAACTAGGTTGACCCATTATAGTTTAGGGTTGTTTTTTCACTTTCTTAGCTTGTTAACCTTTTAGCCAACCTAGCTTAGACCTAGTGATTTGTCCCCAAAAACACACTGGGTCAACTGGGTCAACCTTGCATATATAAAATTTCTAGGAGGATTTAAGATAAGATTCACCTATAAATACAATCTCATTTCCCACCATTTCATAAGAGAAGAACTAAGAGTGAAGAAGTGTGAATTAACATCTACTTATTGACCATTCTACTTGAAGATTAAATATTAAGGTTCCATACTTTATTTAAAAATATAGATCTTATCTTGTGGATAAGTATTTTGGATGCTTATTAGGTTGTGTAACCTAGAGCTGATTTATCTTCATTATCCTTACATACCATAACAATCTCTTATGAAGCACCTTGGCCAAGGGAAAGATTGAGGCTCAATGGGTTCATCTTCAAAGGTAAGTATTCCTAAATTTATTTCTCCTTTGTAAGAGTATATATATAATTCATTTATATTCTTCTCCCATGTATTAGGATTTTGTATACATTGACGTGAGTATATGTCTTTTAATACATGTTTAGATTAGTTGTTTTATTATTTCTAACCCCCATTTTGTACCATAAGCTTTGGTGTGCACCAGATTAGATTTATTTTATGATTATTAGAATAAGTGAAATACTTTAAACCTTAAGGCTACATTAGTATTTTTGTGTGATTGTGTTAGATTGTAGGATTTGTAACCCTTCATAGTATGATATGTTGTGACAAGTGATCCCCTAATCAGGTCTAATAGATCCCCATATTGGTCATGCTCCCACTTAACAAGTGTATCCCCAATCATAAGTGTAGGTATGATCTATCTTCTTTGAGCTAGGATTGATTTATAGACATGATACATTTTCAATTACATATATTGTCTATAATTTTGGTGAATCATCTTGGATACACAGTGGTTAATCTTTCACTAGATAAAATTGTCATCAAATGGTATGACAATGAAGAATAAGAAACACAAGGAAAAATCAATTTTCTAGTGGTCATTAGGCCTTTGACCCATAACACTCTTTGCCATTTTCTCAACTTGAAGTTATTATATAACTTGATCTTTAGTTGACCATGGATTCATGAAATCTAATCCATACCTTCCATGTTGCATTAATGTATCAAATTTCCCCATTTAGGGATGGAATCAACTATACGAGTAGATCTTTAGCCTTACAATTATTGAAAATGCCTTGATATATAATATAAGATCTATAATTATCATTTTGGCCTAAATCCTATGCCTAAACTTGACAAAGGAAAATTTAATAAATAAAAAACCATTGAATCAAGACTTAGATCCAATTACATTGACCCTAAAGGTTGAGATTCAACTTCATCTACACCTCCACTAAATATAGCCAACCATTTTTACATATTTGATAAAGGTATAGGAGAATACAGTACTCATGACTCCTTTCATATAGCCAAATTACCACAGAATCCAAAATCCTATGGGAGACCTAAATCTAAAACTACTCACATGGAGTGATGTGCTAAGGTAAAATATCTTCTTACCAAACCATTATTTTAAAACCAACCTCTAGCCTAAAATATGACACTTTAGCTGAAGATGATTCATGGCTCTATACTGATAATTTAGTTTATTATTACCAAAGTGCCAAGTATCTTATCTCTAACCAAAGTATGAGTAATCAAGCTTCCAAAGGTAGAGGCCTAGGGTACATCAGCAAGGAAAAATCGAGCCAATTCCCATGACTAAATATAAAAGAATGCATGGTATTTAATTTAAATTTCCTGGGGTGACGCTACATACCTTATTTAAGTTCTTATACTAATGATTAAATAAGTTTATGTTGGAAATGATGTAGGGTTTGATTATAACATCTATGATGACCTTAATAATATTAATTTTTTTAACCCTTATGTTATATATACCATTAATCTTATTCACCCTTCACCTTTTACCCTTTATCACCCCCAATTTATAGATTAGGACAAACAAAAGTTGACAGATTCCATTGGATGAGTTCAAAAATGATGAGATGATTTGCAACTTTCTAGGTTTGAAGGATCATATTCCTCTAGGAGGTCATAAATAGGGTTTCTCTATCACATTGGATACTACTACTCATTTCATAGAATAAGTGAACTTCCTTGGCTAAAATAAAAAATAAAATCAAACATTGAGGTTTAAAAGTAAAAACCTCTTTGAGGCACTTTTAGACCAAGGAAAAAGTAAATAAAAAGCAAGTCTCTTGGTGAAAACTTCTTTCAAGAACCATTAGATGGGGATGTTCATCCTTATTCACATGAAGCATAGGAAACCAATAGTTTGAGGTTGACATATGGATCCAAAATCAATACCAAAGAGTGAAAATATTTTGAGCAAATTATACAAGAGTACCTAGAGGTATTTATTACATGTCTTTACCACCATTAGTTGATTCTAATTCATCATATTTGGGAGAGTTAGATGAAATATTCTAGCCAAAATACTACAACATTTCCAACCAATTTACCACTTTTCCAAATCTTTTTGAATATGGTTCTACACTCCTTGTGGAGGATACTTCTGAGGTCAACATTAGGACTCTTGAGGACCCAAAATGGATTAAATTAGGTGTGTCCCTTAATGAGGAGGAATGTGAAGTCTTTATAGCCATTTTGAGGTAATTTTGTGATATATATACATGAGATTATTTAGATATGATAGGTTTAGACCTTCCTTGGTTGTACACCATCTTATTGTACATCCTAATTCCAAACTAGTTAAATATAAGCTAATAAAAATACATCCTTGTATTGATGTATTAGTTAAGAAAGAGTTGGATAAACTCTTAGATGAGAGATGAATTTGAATAATTCATTATTCATAATAGATTTCTTACATAGTATTAATTAATAAGCCAGAGGGTATCAAATTATGCACTAATTTTTAGGATATTAATAAAGCTTTCCCATAGGATGCTTTCCTCTGCCAAACATTGGCATGATTATTGACTCCATGGCTGGATATGAAATGCTTTCCCTTATGGATGGTTTTTTAGGATATATCCAAATTAGAATTAAACTATAATACTAGCACAATAATGCATTCACAACTCTATAAGGAATGTTTAGTTATTAGTTGATTCTATTTAGACTAAAAAATATAGGAGCTACCTACCAACATGTCATGACAGTGATTTTCCATGATATGATACTTGACATTTTTTAGTACTATGTCAATGATATCTTGGGTGAATCTAAGACCCATGCCAACCATCTATCCATACTTCAAAGAATTTTTTAGAGACTTCAAGATTATAAAGTTAGGCTCAACCCTAGTAAGTATGTATTTGGTATAACTTCTATCAAATTGTTAGGATTCATTATCTCTCACAGTGGAATTAAACTTGATATATCCAAAGTTTGAGTGATTACCAAGATGTTTTCACCATATACCTTGAAGCATCTCCATAGTTTGTAAGGAAAAATATAGTCAATCCAATGCTTCATTCCATATTTGGATAGAAAATGTCATCCTTTTACATATCTATTGAATAAATGCACCAATTTCTCATGGAATTAAGATTTCCAAAAGGTATTTGATCATATCAAGGAATATTTGGCCAATCCACCTATTTTATTTCCACTTATGCCAAATGATCCATTGTTACTTTACCTATCAGTGACTAAAAATTCCCTACGAGCACTTTTGGAACACCATGATGAATAGGGAAAAGATCATGTCATCTACTACCTAAGTGGAACATTGGTCACATATGAACAAAATTATACATCAATCAAAAAAGCCTATTTATCTATGGTTTACATATCCCAAAATTTATGTCACTACATGTTGAATAACAAGACTATTGTAATTGCCAAAGTAGATCTGCTCAAGTATCTACTATCTAAAATAGATTTATAGGGTTGCATGGTGAAATAGATCATGATCTTAAGTGAACTTAATATTGAATATGCCAATCAAAAACACATTAAAGGATAGGTAATTATAGGTTAACTTGTAAAAGCTCCTCTTACTGATACTCAACCTCATGTATTTAGGTTTTTAGATGAAGCCATCATGAGCGTAGTAGAAGCACTTCCTAAAGTAAAATAATATACAATGTACTTTGATGGTTCATTCATGACACGTGGATTAGGCATCATCATATTTTTTATCACATCCTAAGGGGATATTATTCCTAAATCCTTTCACATTGGTTTTCCAAGTACTAATAATATGGCTAAATATGAACCACTCATTACAAGGAATTTCCAAGCATTATAGTGGAATATAAAACATTTACTTGTTCATAGTGATTCACAACTTATAATCAATTAGGTTATAGAACAATACCAAATGAAGGAGAAAAATTTGTTACCTTATAAAGGTATGGTTGACACTCTTAATAAATAAATTTACTACCTTCAATTTGAATGGATACATGGGGCCAATAATAGAATAAATGATGCCATGACTACCATTAGTTTCATGATTCAATGACAAAGCTAGAAACTATAATTTTTTTGTGGAAGTTCTCCTAGCACCGACACATAAACAAACATCAATCAAGATGGTTTATGTTATTATTGGTCCCAAATCTACTTGGTATTCTAACATATATACCTACCTCCATGACCAAATCATTGCCCTTGACCTTTCTTGAAATAAACAAAAATCCTTCATCCATAAATCCTCCTATTATACCCTAATTAGACCTACCATGTATTGTAGAAGCTATGATGGAATTATGCTTCATTTTTTATCTTCAACATAATTTGGATTAGTGCTAAGGGAATTTAATGAAAGAGTATGTGGGGCCCACACCATTGGGGCCATCCTTGTTAATAGATTACTATGTACTAGTTATTATTGGTCAACTATGGAAATTGACATAGATGTCTATGTGAAAAAGTGTGTAAAGTGTTGAAAAATGTTAATTTGATCCATGTTCCATCCAAAATGCTTAAGCCACTGAAAACACCATGGCCATTGTCAATGTGGTGACTCAACCTCATAGTTAATATTAATCCTACATCCTCAGATGGCCACAAACATATCCTTACTGCTATAGAATATTTCACTAAGTGGGTGGAGGTGACTCCACTCACTTACATAGCTAGTAAGTAGATTTCCAAATTCATCTTTAACCATCTCATTTTTCATTATGGTATACCCTCTAAAATTATATTTAATAATGGTGGTTCATTTAAAAATAAGGATGTGAAAACACTTTATTCCTAATATCATATTAAATAACACTTTTCCACCATCTATTACCTACAAGATACGACTAAGCTAAGGCATCCAACAAAATCATTATCAATAGTTTGAAGAAGACTGTCAATGATGTTGGTTATAATTAACACTTATAACCATTTAACACCCTTTGGGTTTACTATACTATTTTTTTAACTCCAAAAGGATTTATCCCATAATCCCTTGTTTATCGCACTAATGTCATTCTTCCTATCAAAGTCAAGTTGCCTTATCTCTAGATTTAATTGTGGCACATCATTAATGATGAGGACTACAAAGTAGCTCATTTGTAAGAGCTAGATTTACTAGATGGGAAGTGCACAGCCACCTTGAATAACCTTCAAGCATACCATAATAGATTATGTAGCCAATATAATTAATGTGTAAATCATAGAGAATTTGAGCTTGGTGATCTGGTACTAAAATAAAATTAGAAAAACATCAATGTCAAGACCAATAAGAAAGGAAATTTTTAGCCTAACTAGTTAGGGCCTTATGTGTTTATTGATAAATATGGTTCTAGATCATATATACTCATAATGCCAAAAAGAGATGAATATGATGAACCAATGAACATAATTCACCTCAAACATTTTTATGCTTGAGAAACTTGAACTATTGTCTAAAAGGATCATTTAAGTTATGCCATAATATACCATTCTTTATACCATACCCCTATACCTTTCCCACCATACCTTAGCCTATTTCCTTCCATTTATTTTCATGTAACACTTTTCCTTTTGGCCTTGGTTCTGATTAATTTGTACTTTAGGCACATTTATTGGTTTATATCAAATGCATTTCTAGTAGTTGATTCAAATTCAAACTTTTGAATGGTAGTTTATGAAAGTAGTATTACAGTGGTCCTATCAATTGCATCCTTTATTTATTGTTTACCAGCTATTTCATTTTTTTATACTAATTATAACTAGCTTTGGGAAAATTAATATTACTCATGCTACTAATTATACCCATCTTTGGGAAAATTAGTATCATTGACCCCTTACCATTATTTCCTATAGCCTAGGAACAACCCATTTATCATGCATTACCATATCACCTTGCCATCACTATGACATAACTTGTAATTTTCCTATTCATAAAATTGTTATTACTTAGTCAGATGCCTCATTGGAGGTAGAACTACATTGACTTGAGGTCCCTAGGGACTTTGTAGGCAATACTCAATTTACATTGAGGTCAGCTCAGTCAACCCTTTTAACATTTTATCACCATTTTATAAGCAATTTAAGCCATGCTCTCACCATTTTATGAGTTAGTTCATTTTGTATCTCTTAATCCTCCATTGAGTTGAGATACCTTAAAAAACAAAAAATGTTGGAAACATTTCCCAACTTTCATCATTGTAGGGGGAACTATAATGACTTGAGGACCATTTAGACTTTGTAGGTAATGCTTAATGTTTTTGAGGTCAGCTTTTCCATCCTTATTTGAACACTCTTTCCATTTTGAGAGAAATTCAAATTTTAATGGTCTTATCATTTTATGAGCAATTTAAGCCACACTCTCACTATGTTTCAAGTTAGACCATTTTATATCTTGTAGTTATCCATTGATTTGAGATGCCTAGAAATTTATAAAAACATTCAAAACATTATAAAACACCTAAACATTTTAAAATATGTAGGAAAATACTAAAAATCACAAAATCATGAAAATTGGCTTAGAATATCCATGTAAGATATAAAGCCTCCAAAACTTTATGGGATGGACTATCTTACCTATCCAGCTTCATTTCTAGACCACTTTGCCTTTTCCCTCCCATTTTTAGGAGAACTATGTCAGCTTTAGGTCCACACAAACTATGTCGGTAACACTTAGATACATGGGGTATCTCAGGTTAGCTTGACCTCCATTTCACCATATTTTTTTCTTCACCACCACCTATTTACCACTTTTTTATTCCTTGGTTGATTTTTGGTGCTTCCTTTCACCACTAATTTATTGCCTTATATAGCTATTTTATAATTAACCACTTGTCCTTTAGTTTTCCAATACTTATTGTTATTTTATGCTTCACTATTCTGTGAGAAATTTCATCCAACACTCTCACCATTTTATGAGAGACCTCAACCAACACTTTTTCCATTTTATGAGTGACCTTAGCCAATGCTCTCACTATTTTGTGAACAACATTATCCAACATTATGGATAAGGAGTCTTCGCTGGAGACGGATCCTATTGTATGTACTGCGGAGATAGGATTTTGTGATCTCCCTGAACTGATTTTAGAGGAGGTGGAGGTGCCTCCACCTATTTTGAAGGTTTCTCCTAGGAGCCAGAAGCTGGCTTGTTCTCATAAGGTTTCTGTTGAGGCTTCGACACCCCCTAGACTTCATGGTTCTAGGCCTTCTGAGGATTGGGTTGCTGAGGCAGCTAAGGTAGAGGATGGTTGGATCATAGTTAAGAGGAAGAAGTCTAAGCCCTTGGTCCCCCCTCTAGATATGAAGCTTCGGTCTTGTAAAAAATAATTTTTATTGTTTGTTCAGCACTTTGTTTGTTGTTTTCAGTTTCCTGGTTAAACTGGTTTTGCTTAAGCGGTTTCCTGGCTTTTGTGTTTTTTGGAATGCTTAAGGTTTTATCTATCTTCTGATGTATAGGGTTTCGGGGACCCTTCAAAACCTGTTTTTACCTTAATCTAAAACATTATCCAACACTCTTGCCATTTTATGAGCTCATTCCAAGGCATAGATGTATTAAACACTATGAATTACCAATTCAACTCATTAGTGGATTCTCATCTCTTATATTTTAGTGTGGTTTTAGCCTAAACCATGCTCTTATATCTTCATGAGTTTCTTGTGTTTAACACTTTCATAATAGTGAGCATTGCCCCCTCTTTTCCTACACATTGGACATTTTGTGAGACCTTTCCTACATTCCTTTATAAACATTCTCTTTTTGTTATCATCATTTTTATTCTATCCCATATCCTAGGAGAATTACATTTGGACTAAATTTCACACTGGATCTAGTGTTCATGGGATTATGTAGGCAGCATCCACTTACCTAGTGCATCTAGAGTCATCTCAGCTACCCCTTCATATTTATTCTATTCCCCCTATTTATTTTTGTATCGTTGTCCCATAGCCTAGGGGCAACATTTGTTGTCATGTTTATTTTTGTGTAATTATCCCCTATAGCCTAGAGGAAACATTTGTCATCTTGTTTGTGTTGTTTCTCCCTATAGCTTAGGGGTAACCTTTTGTTGTTTTACCCTTTAACATTGTTTCTTATAACCTAAGGTAAACTTTGTGTCATTTTTCGTTGTGTTGTTTTACATGTGTCATTTCTACCTATAACCTCGGATAAACCTTATACCCAAGCATAACACCTCTATTACACATGCATGAATGATTTGTTTCTTGTATTATGTTTGCTACTAACTTATTTATTATTATTTGTTTAGTCTAGTTTATTTTTTTTATTTTTTTAGTTCGTTTATTTTGTTTATTTAGTTTGTTTGTTTTGTTTGTTTTGTTTATTTATTGTGTTTGTTTAGTTAGTTTATTTTGTTTGTTTTATTTGTTTATTTATATGTTTTGTTTGTTATTTGTTTTGTTTTTTATTATGTTTGTTTAGTTTCTTAGTTTTATTTATTATTTATTTGTTTATTTTAAATATTTGTTGCCTTTTTATGCCTTTCCTAGTTATCATAGGTATATTACATTTTATTTTCCCTTGAGTCTTTATTAGTTGTATATTGGACTTAAGTTATGAATGTTTGTATATAGTCCTATACTTAGTTTATTTGTCTTAAATTTACACTTGGGATTTGATGGTTCATATATTATTCCTAGGTTGGTTAGATTTACATTTGAACTAATTTTTCTATGCTTAAGATATATATTGTTATTATAGTTATTCATAACTATGATTTGTAATATCAAAAGCTAAAACAAAAATTAGGCCAATAAAACTATCAATCAATGCAGTGAGAAATATTTGTCTAAGAACACCAACTAGCCAAATCCCAAAAAAAATCCAAACCAATGAGTAATCAGATCAATATGATTTATTATGTGCTAATATAAATGTGAATCTTTGAATAATCATATATATATAATTCATATAACATAAGTAGATAAAATAGTGTAACATCTTATATACATGAAAAACAATAAATGAAAGAGCATACATGTTTAAATGAAAATAAGTATCGACAATGATAAATATGAACTAAACATGAGACCAACATGATAATAAACAAATCATCACATATCAAAGAATAACAGTCCATGTAAAAAAGTCTCTAAGGACATAATATGAATGTTAATGTATCTTTCAATATTTTCATATGCATGAAGATTATATACATATTTTGGTGTCACAAATACAAAAATATGCCAAAAGGCCAAAGAGCAATAACAATCATCTCTAACTTTGTGTATCTATAATCCTTATAGTAGGAGGTGTCTCTGGCAGTCCTCATGGCCCTAGTGGTATTGGTGGTGTATGTGGTCATGGATACTATAAATACTAACCAAAGGCTATTATATCATGAGTCCTAGTCTTAGACCAACCTAATTTGCTACCAACCCTCTACGCATCTCATACCTCAAATGTAGCAATCTACTGATCTATGGGTATGGTGGTATCATATGCCCTATGATAATAAGATGCCTCATACTTAACCCAAAGGTTCTCAAGTATCATCTATGAGAACCTTGTATGAGTTTTGGCTCTCTAAGCCTCATCCTACTCATGTTAGATCCTCTAAACATCTGATAAGGCTTGATCTCTATTTTATATATATTGGTCTCTCTTGGCCTACAATTATACGTATATATTAACCATCACATCCACCTCTACCTTTAGATGGGTAATCTTTGACTGAAGGCAAGTCATGTCCTGATCTTAGATGTCTAGAGTCTATAAATATACCACCCACCTCTCCAAACCCATGATCATACCTACCCTAGTGTTGATCTCCGTATGCAAAAGGAAATTTAACTGATCTATAAATTAATCTTATCTTAGAGAAGATAAATCCTACTTATACTTCTAATTGTTGATACGTTGTATATTCAAGGTCATGACCAAAATTGATCTACTAAACCTAACCAAGGGATATCTTTCCATAATAAAATCATGAGGGAGGGTTTCAAAGCCTCTAGTCAAGCAAAACTATGCAATAACCCGAGTTAGATCCTATGTTTTCATATTCACAAAAGTAAATCACAAGTAAAGTAAATTATAATCTAGTGTTCACCAAAGCTTGTGGCATAAAATAGGGGTAATAAACATTAAAATTAAACATGCATATAAGGTCTATACTCACATCAATGTTTATGAAATCCTAATGCATGGAAAATAAGTACAAATGTAAATCTATCTATTCTTACAAAGGAGGAACAAAGTTAGGAATACTTACCTTTGAAGAAGAACCCATCGAACCTCAATCTCTCCCTTGGCCAAGGTGATTTTTAAGAAGTTATTGTGGTATGTAAAGATAAAAGGATAAGTTAAATCTAGGCTATATGACCTTTTTATACATCCAAAATAATTATTCATAAGATAAGATTATATCTCCAAATAAAGTATGAAACCCTAATCTATGTTCCTCAAGTAGAATGGTGGATAAGCAGATTCATAATATAATATTCTTATTCTTCTCATAAACAATGAAATGAATGTGCATATATAGCTTAATCTAATGATAAAAAGTAAATCAGGTATTAGTCTAGGTTGGTCAAGGGCTGACTAAGACCCTAAATGTGTTTTATCAATTAGAGTACAAGGTTGATGGGGTTGATAGTGTAACATAAACTATTAGAAAGAGTTTTAGGCTTAGGGATGGGATAATGAAGGTAGAAAATGGTTAGAGGAGGGTGAAAGAGAGGATATAAATATTAGGGAAGTGTCTAGGAGAAGGTTTTATATTTTGAAAGTGGTACTATAGTGACAACAATCCTATGAAGCACTAATGATCTACCCAACCCTTTCCTAGTGCAACCCTTAGGGTGTGCACTCAAAGGTATTGAGACTCGATGGGTTCCTAAAAGAGATAAAGCATCACTAATTGATAAAAGTTTAAAAATATTATATGTCTACATATGCCCCACTTGAATCTCATCACATGTCATGTAGGTGTAATAGGCGATGGTATTTTGGGAAGAGAACATAGCAACACACAACACTAAAGCTAGATAAATTATAATAAGGATCAAATAAGATAAATGAAAGGTTAGAATTTAAAAATACATAAATTTACTTACCTTTGTATTGTATATATAGAATAATATGCAAGAGATGTTAAGGTTTCCAATGAAGGGAACATTAGGCAAACTTGTAGAAATTAGAAAAAAACAAAAAAATGAATTTTTTGAAAAATATACATATAATATGTGAAAAAATTCTCTACAATATTAGGATTCTAGAACATCTTATGATTCATAGAAACATCTATTAGAAACAAAGATATGATTAAAATATAAAATATAGTGGTAAATATTTGATAGGTAAATAATTTTGAACAGTAAATATAAATAGGGTGAAAAATAATTCATTCGTTATTTTTGTTATTCTAAGAAAATAGAGCTTTGATAGACCCAATTTGAGACCAGAGAGACATCATGGTGAGGATATGATAGCTAATATGGGGAGGATGCCTACAAAATATAGTGAGTACAGCATAGGTAAGCAATTGTGAATTTCAAAATTTTGAGTATTTGTATTTTAAATTGAGTTGAATATAGAAAACTAATTAGTAGGCAAAAATTAGGTACCAAAATTGACCCTAGGAAATTTTAAGGTAAACTATGGGTAGAATAGGATATTTTATAGGAAGAAGTTAGACCAATAAATGCCTAAGGCATTTATGGTAAATGGTCAAAAATTTACCATTATGAAAGAATAGTGTCAACTTGGTCAACTGAGTTCATAATGCAAGAAAAAGATAAGGGCCCATCTATGTATTATTGGGCCAAATTTGTCTTCTAAAGGGTGGCTAACTATGTATAAATGGGTTGAGATAGTTTGCATGGAGGAGAATACTAACTATGTACTAGAGGGTCAATTACATTAGTGGAAGAGGGTCGATATAGTCAGTAAAAAGGGTTGACTATGTACCATAGGGATGATATAGTATGTAGGACGTGAAGGAGGATCATTTTATTATAAAATAGGTCAATTTAGTTGAAACTATGAAGGTTCAATTTAGTATCAAATGGGTATATTGATGATTTAGTATTAAATGGGATAATTGTGTAGGAAAATCAAAAATATAAGAAACTAAATCAAACTAGTTAATTGAGTACTTAATTTATGAATTTTTAAGAATATATTTTGATTACTTATGACATGGAGATTTGATACATCTTTTTTTATTTGATATTTTGTAGAGACACTGGAGATATTGGTGCCTAATAGATGCATCATGGATACTAGATTTGTTAGATCATTTGAGTGACTTAGAGCTCAACTAGTCACGTTGGGTTTTGAAGGTATTATGGAGATGAGATAGATCCCATTGAGTGTTGATCTCATTGTCCCTAGGATCATGGGAATAGTTGACCAACACTTTCCAATGGGAGGTGGATGGGGACACCATTGAGGTGGGTATTACTCTAGAGGATATCCACACATTGATTATACTTCTTATAGGCAAGACACTAGTGATTATTGACACACCAGAGGATTTGGATGAGAGACAATCACTATCCTAATGGATGACGTGCTCAAATGGGATTTACCCTGGATTAAGTGTAAGTTTATTTTATTTTTATATTGTGTCTATTTTGGACATCCAAAAGGTAATGATAGGACTTGTGATATCATTATTATTATGTCACAAGTTAGATAATAAAGTATCATTGTATGTGATAGCATTGTGTCATTCGATACTAGATCAGGGAGCACTCTATGATTTTTGGGATATCATTTGGATCCATATCATGCATGATATGTATGGTATGTTGTCTAGAGGATAGAATACTATGGGACCTATAATTTTTTTGAGTATTTGGATATACAATAAGTTTAATATATATCATCCAACTAGGTTTCCCCATGTGGTTGATAAGAAGTTACCTTAGGTTATGCAATGGAGATAGGATCTTGTAATGTGGGTCATGTTATATGTGACAACTCTATAAACTATTACATGAGGAGAGATCATGTGGCATTATTATATGCACATTGTTATTATATATCCTAGTTGGGTGATCATGTTATAAGGTTGGCATGGGTGTAAATCACAAGCCACTACACATCATGGGTAGATCCACATCTAGTGGCATGATTTTTATGATAGTTCATACTCCCACACCCATTTGACCCTCTAGTAGTTACTTTTTATTATGCACAACATGCTATATAAATGAGAGGGAGGTGATAAGGAGGGGCACCAATAGAGATACTAATGGTCAGGCCTTAGCATGTTAGACCATAGATTGGTTATTCAAGATAATAGGTGGAAGTAGAGCCATTAGGGGGAGATGTTATGGAAATTGATGTAGGCACACAATAGGCACCATAGCAGCATCATCAAAAACCACCATGGGAATATTGGAGGTAGAGGCATCATCAATAAGAGGAGACACAAGTGAGTGTAGCATAAGGGGACCCAACAGTCACTCCAAGACATAGCTAGTTCATAGAAGCACCTTTGAAGAGAGGATCATGATGTGCTTGAGTGGTGAATCTTAGCTTTGCACTAGTGTAGAGGAAACCTATAGAGGAGGCTCTTAGTGGGAAAATAGATGAAGAGATAGTGATTGGTGATACTAGCACTGGTGAGAAATGTTTTAATTTTTATTTAAGTTTTTGATATAGGAAACTAGTTACATTGTGATTATGGTATATTGATTATTTTGAGATATATATGTGATCTAACACCTATATAGTTTTTGGATTTTCATATCCTATAATAGAGGAGGTTAGATGGAGATCCTTGATTATGGCTACATATCATGACATTTTGGATGGGGTGCTAGTATCATATAACCCTACCACTCTAGATTTTTTTATGGTTCCATCTTCCCCAACCTAGGTGGGATGGTTTAGAATAGTGGGGGAGGCCATGAGGTAGCTTCAAGCATATAAAGATGGACTAAACCCACTAGAAAGGGTGGGAGAGGGAGAGGCTTTGGCATAAGAGAGGGTGGCACACATGGTGACCACCATCCAGCTCAGACAAGTGTAGGCCCAGGTGTCCAATCTATGGGGATAGGTTGTAGGATTGATATCTAGACTACCTAATTATAGTAGACCATTCAAAGGGGGCAATCCCATCAATCTATTGGTAGTGTGGCTAGGCCATAGGATAAATAGGATGGATCTTATCCTTAGAGTTGGAGCTATTATATTTTGTATTTTATATAAAACACATGATATATATATATATAGTTGTAAATCTCATGAGTTGTACTTGGATGTGGATGTTGATATATGGATATATTTATTTATAGCACATGTATTTATCTTTTATTATATATACTATGGAAAATATATGTTTGGTGTTTTATTTTCTAGCATTGTGTGATACACATGCATGGTTAAAATTAAAAAGGAAAAAATGACTTGGAAAAGTATAAGTAACTAAAACAAATGTAATACACACTATATCATGATGGGAAATGTGTAAAAATAAAAGATGATAAAAGGGGTAATAAATGTTTTTATATGATGTAAAATATTTTCACCAAGTTAAAACAAATAAAAATCACACTATACCATTTTAGGAAGTATGAAATAAAATGGAAGGCATGTGAAAACCAAATGGTATAAAAATGAAACAATTAAGTCGATCAATCATACTAAATCACATTGAGAATTATAAAAACAAAAATAAAAATGAAAGAGTAAATTAAATTGATCACATTAATTCAAGTTGAGAAGTATGAAAATTTTAATAAAATAGTTGTAGTCATACATGTAATTAGAAAATAAAAAGATAAATGTGAAATATTAATTAATCATAAAACATACTATATCAAGATAGGAAGCATGTCAATGATGTGTAACTTATAATCAATCACTACTTATTTTAAATTTGACACATAATTTCATTGTGATTTGCGTATTGGAATATTTTGTGAGGAAGGCTTGGTCCTATCCATGTCTTACACTAAAAATCACAAATGGAACACCAATGAGGTGTAAATAGCTATGAAAAAAAAATTAAAAAGATATTTGTAATGTGGTAATTTGTGAGGAAGGCTTGATCCTATCCATGGTCTTACAATGTAACTCACAAATGGAAACCCTGGGGAAAATGATTAGCTAACAAAACAATATTTCTCAAGGGGAATATTAGGAATGTTTTAAATGGAAGAGGGAATGTAAAAATCATAATGTAGCATTTATGATAAGACCTTAGGAAACATGAGGCACACCAAGTACATAGAAAAAGACACTAGGTGCTAGTGACCATCAAAATACAAAGGATACTCATTCATAATAAGCATAAAGTTGTATAAGCAAATAAGTGAGATACTAATATCAAATCATGTTGTTTATATGAAAAATAAAATTAAATTAAACCTACCTTCCCACAACATGTTCCCCATTCCTTAGGACCTCTTAAAGAGCCATCAATCCACTGTGAAGATTAAGTACTTATGTGAGAAAGTAGTTAACACTTAAAAAATATTCTCCTTTCCCAATCTACTGGACTATTGCACCCCAATGGACTTTGAATCTATCATGATTCCAACTATGGAGTTTAAGATTTGATTAGAAAAATGGTATGTGTTATGAATCACATATTTTAGTGTGATTTAAGTTTTGAGATTTGTATGTTGCCTTGTATATCGTTGCCTTTTGTTTAAATTATTTGGCTTTTATATTTTATGACTTTTAAGATTCCTCCTCCATATGGATTTGTAATAACCAACATGAGGGATAATATTTATAAACACAAATGATATTTATACTTTGGATAGAGGAAGATAATTATCTAAATATATGATTGACTAAATACTTAGGCTTAGCTATGAACTAGTATGTTATCTCACGATTCATCCATGTGTATGCTTAGTTTGTGAATGGAAATAAGGGAATAAAAGGAGATCCAAGGTAGATTGGTAAAATATAATTACAATAAGATGACTTTTTTCTAACTGATTACATGGCAAATAAGGATTAGTAAGGGGATCAAGGTTTTTATAACCAAGTCACAGTAATAATTATCTGCATTATTGAGATAAGGTAGCAAATAACCATGAGAAAATACAAATACATCCATGAAAATATATAAAATCATAAATATAATCATGTAATCATGGAAATATAAAAAATAAACCATAATAAAATTTGATATAAATTGAAACCATATACAACACATAATGCATAATATAAATATCTATGTAAATTTGACACATAGTTAAATGATATAAGATATATATAAAAGTGGATCATAATTCTAATCCAAAATCATAGTAAATAATAAAGTTTAAGAATAGCATTTTGTGTTCACAAATACTAATAAATTTGTCCACAAATATTATCCATAACATCTGAGATATCTCTGTGAAGTTGGATCCTAACTATAGTAAGAGTCTCATCGATCCTCAGGCAAGGCTGTGAAAAGACCTCTCATCAAATATCCTCAATATAAAATGTAGGTATAGATTAAGTATCATGATCATGAGGGATCTCATGTGTACAATACTTAATAAGCGGAATAGATGTTAGAATAGGAATGGTATCTGCGGGACAAGAAGGTGGAACCACAAGTTGAGAAAGAACCATGGGTAGGGGAGAAGACATAAGTATAGTGGGAGCCACAAATGAATAAGGAGAAAAGGTGAATAAGGATGACCCTTATTACATGGATTACCTATGGGAAGATGAATATAAGGTTCAAGAATGGTCATAAAGTGATCATGACTATGTTTTTATAAAATGTGGCAAAGGTCAGTATGATGGGTATTGTACTAGTGCCAAAGATAATATACCTTTCCATATTTTAGAATATACTCAAATAATAAATTAGGAGGAGGTATATCCTTGTCTTTAGGTTAGTAAATTTTAGGATTAAATTTTTAAATATATTGTCAAAGCTTTCAAAAATGGGTAGAATAATGATTATCTATGCCATAAATGAAAATACTAAAATAAAGAAGTATGATACCAAAGAATATTGACATATTTAACCTAGAAAATTCCTCTGAGAAAGGGATTTTATAAAGTATAACCACCATAAAAATTTGGTGTATGAAGGTTGATGGCTTAGGTAGGTATGATATTTTCATCGAAAGTTGTGTTATTAATTAAATTCCAAGTTTTGGTTAAGATCATAGTTATATCATTGATGGGTGGTTGATGGTAACGTGGATTGAAGGATGGAAGAAGTTGGGTGATGAGATAAGGTGATAAATCTAAAAATTATACCTTGAGGTTGATCTCATCTAGCTCATCATCATCATAATATAAGAGGTTATGTGTTATGTTCTCAATGAGTTTGAGATGACCATTATAACCTCAAGCAGAGTTGATAGGATAATTAAAACATTGAGATTCCCTAGATGGGACACTAGGTAAGGGTTTAAGGGTTATAATTTTAGATAGAAAACATTCTTAGAATTATTCAAAATTCCAAGGGTTTGTGTCCTCTTAAATACTATATATAACGCCATTATGGTTAAACTTGACACATTGGCAAGAAGATGAGGTGAAATCCCTCATATAATTAGTCTAAGGCCTACCAACCAATATATTATAAGAAAAGAGGAAGTTAAATATCATAACCTTTACATGAATTATGACAAAAGGAATGGTAATAATAATCCACACATATAATAAGGGATGAATTTTAATTCTATCATAACCTTGGCATGTATTACATGTAGACTTAATATTACACTCTGAATATCCAAGAATTTTAATGAAATTGAGGGAGGTGACATAAGTACGTAAATCCTCATCAATAAATGCAAACTTGACTTAGATATCACCAATTTGAATGATAATAAATAGTGGAGGATAATTTTTTTGAATCAAAATATCATCTAGGATAATGGAAGTAATAGGAAATTTTAAGCAAAGAGAAGTGTCCATTATTTCATCAATGTGTATATACATTTATTCACATTATTATAATATATTATCTTCAAACCCAGATAAGGTATCTTCACACCCTAATAGGGGAGGATGAGGGATGTTTATTCCAAATAATAATTACATTAGATGGTTGTGATGATAAGGATAAGAGTGCATGAGTTCAAGAAAGGGTATTTGATATGTGAGATTAGTAAGTTCTATGGTGGGGTCCCATTAATCATAACCCATAGGGGGACTACTAGATAAAGGCATGTAATGTTGTAGGAGATCCTATGAAAGAGTATTATAAGTGTATTCAAACATGTGTTGATAATATGTGGTTGGTTTAGGTTGAGGACAAATCAATTGGTTGTCTTTAGATAGGGTAATTGATTTAGATATTTTTTGTGATTGATTTGAAGAAATGTTACTATAAATTTAAGGAATGTTGTCAATGGGTGTAGATGTTGGGGGATTTATATAAATAATATGTGAGGTATTAACCAATTAATATTTTTTAAGTGTTTCTTATAAAGATATAAGGTCCTTTTTCCCTGACTTTGTTAGATGAGATGGGGAAGAATCTTGGATGCATGTTTAAGAGGTTTGGTGTATGTGGATTGGATTAGAATCAATGAAATCAACTACCCTTCACATATTAGTCATATTTATCACATTTTATTTAGGATTTTTGTTGATAATTATTTAAAAATTATTGGTATAAGTGGTAGTCTTGTTATTGCTATCTTGATGATTAAGAAGAGGATATTTATATATGCGAAGATAAGCATCAACCTAGTTCCAAGCTTGATTTTTTTATGTGTCATGAGATTTAAATTATATATCATAGAATTATTATCAATTTAGAATGAGTGCATCATGATCAAATTTTGGGATAAGAAGAAAATCCATATCTAGATTTACATTATTATCTATAGGTCTCATGAGAGTGGCTCCAACTTGCATGAAATAAATATAATTTGTTTAGATCATAACATGATTTCATAGAATGAGTGGGGTCAAAATATTATGGTAGAGGCCTAGGTAGACATTTTTGAAGCTTGGGAAAGGATAATGTCTTATGAAAATTAATTTTTTTTATCTGGGAAAATTGAAGATGAGGGGTGTTGTTTAAAAGGGGAGCATTCTCCACAATGTTGTTGGGAGGGATGGATTGAATATTGTGAATGGTATCATAAGAATCAGTGACACCATCTTTGGTAGCATGATGGTTTTTATAATAAATGATCATTCTAGTGCCCATAGGAGGGTTGGATGGTTCAAATTGGTGCATGATAAAATATTGACATTTGGCTTGGTTGAAGGCTTCTTTTAAAGTTCTTAGAGAAAGATTCATAACCCAATACTCCAACTTGGGATAAAGATCATTAGTGAATAGATGAAATATATTATCATATGCCATGTTATTCTCACACTTATTATACAAGATCTTCCATAATTTGATAAAATATTATGTGATTTTGGTTTTAATTTGCTTACAATTGATAAAGTGACCCAAAGTATTCTCAAGGAGGTCACTAGTTTGAAACTCTTATACTAGGGAGTTAACTAGATCTTCCAAGCTAGTAAAATAATGGGATTTGAGTTGATTATATCAATCTAAAACATCTCTAGAGAGTGTTTTTGATAATATATTAGTATTAGCAAAAGTATTTAGTTTGACCTAATCTTTGTAGAGATTACCAAATGTTTTTAAATGTAATTTAGGATCAGTTGACCCATTGTAACTAATGGTAGGTGTGATACCTCCTATGCTAATATTCATAATTTTAGGTATAAGTGGTTAATTTTGGAGATGTTTGATCATTTTATTAACATGGGGTAGTTGAGGAATGAGTATGCCATAGGAATCCCTAAGGGGCATGGGGGCATTTTGATTTTTCACTCCCATAGAACCTATTGAGGTTGATTTTGAAGGTGAATGAGATGATTTTACATTTGCATCCTTTGATTAACATTATTAGTTTGAACATAATTCATTTGATTGAGAGTTTGATATAATAATTTATGGGTTTGAGAAGTATTTTAACTAGTTTTTGTGGCATGAGAAGCATTTGCATTGGCATTAGTGGCTTTGGTTGCACTCTGAGTAATGGCATGTGAAACACTAGTGACATGAGAAGCATTGGTAGAAAAAAAAAGCACTAGTAAAATTATTGGCATGTGTAGCAAAAGATGCACTAGTGGAATGATTAGAATTATAGAAAAAGGAATCACTATTAGCATGATTATAATTGGTAGCATATGATGCACTAGTGTCATGGTTGAGAAGGATGAAGCTTGGAAAAGGCCTAATGGATGTTGAACCTACCACGTTAATAGAGATACTTGGCATGGAGGTTGAAAAGGTCATAGAAGAATAGGTCATAGTATGAGAAGGAGTCACAATATAAGGGAGGGGTTGGGAAGCAAATAAGGTGTCACCTCTAAAACCATGAGATAATTTAGGGGAGGGTGAATGGGGTTCTTATACTTAACCACTTATCATGAGATTGTAAACAGTTTAAGGGTATTTTATTCTATGTTGAGGAAACTCATTAATGAATAAGAGTATTTTAGGTGCGTACTATAATTTAGGATCATCTTATAAGGAGAAAATAGGATTATGAACTGATGATGAATGAGGAAGAGTCCCATAATTGGTAATGTAAATGAAGACATGTACATTGCTTTCATCTACAATAGAATCCATAAGCTACTTTTGGGGAAACCTATTGGGATTGGTATAGTTCATCATGTCTATTAGATTATACTCTATATTATAATTAAACAAGAATTTCATGATGAGAAAAAGAGACTAAATGGGTGATGCAAAGACAAAATTATAAAATGGCATATAGAGTTGAACTAGTCAACTATGTTCTGTAAACTAGGGAACAAAATAGAAAGATAAGGATACATAATTGTGCAGGTTGACTGGGTACTAATGACCATAAAACTAAATAGGAAGATAAAGATACATAGTTAGATAGATTAACTATGTCTTATTGAATAGGGAACTAAATAGAAGGATAAGGACACACAATCAAATAGGTTGACTATATACTACTGGTAGGAAGGTTTAAATAGTTTGTAAGAGAATGTATTGACTAAAACAATAATGTTCTGAAATAGAGAAAAATTTTGCAAGATAATTTTGAAGCAAAATTAAGTTAATCAAAAAATCAATTGGATTATTAAGACTAATCCAATTTGAACACACAACATAAATCTTGCACCAATGCTAGCCAATACAAGTTTTGAAATACAACATATAATGATCAAAGAGCAAGAAACAACTAGAAAGTAAATGTTAAATAATTGGTCATCCTAAGTGTTATTAAGTTACAATAAATTTTAAATTTTAATGTGATAGGGAAGTTGGTTAAAAAAAGTAACTATAAAGCAATCTAAGGTTTTTTTTAGGACATTTAAGCTGAAAGAGGTTTGTATTGGCAATAGTACTAGCTTGGTATTGGGGCCTACCCCATGAATTCACAATCTCATAGTGATAAGGGTGTCAGGTGTTTCTCCAATATATATCATCAACCACATATTTATACCTCACCAGAAAACCAAGTTAGCTTCCCTCTTGGTGATGAAATCTAAGTAGGTAGGCCTTGGTAGGGAAAATGTTTATTGTTTTTTGAATGTAAGGTGATTTTTTAGTGTGTTCAAAAGACAAAAATAGTGTGACTAAATAAATAATTTGAAAAACCACCTATTTAATCTATGTGAGTTACTCTAAACATGAAAATAAATGAAAATTAAAAGTGAATTAATCAGTAGAAAATATAGGTTAATTCCTTGATTAAAAAGAGTACAGAGTCAATTCAGGTGACACTATATGCAAATAGTAAAAAATAGAGTCGACTAGGTCATTGTTGTTCTACAGAAGTAAGATATATAATAACATAGTTGAATAGGTTGACTATGTCTTCTAAATGGAATATATACTACAGAACTATGTTGAATAGGTCAACCCAATTTGTTGTAGAGCTACAATTTTACAAACTACAAACTTATGAAAAATATTATTGAAAGAAGAACTGAAATGATAGAGAGATGGGAATGAACCTTGATGGGTTTGAAGATGTTTTAGAATATAAATATTATGTTTTGATGTTTAAATGTTGTTTCAAAAATATGCTAATAGGGTCAACTAGATCAATGAAGTTTATAAAACCTATATGTTTAAGAATAAATTATGAACATATTAGACTAGTTTGACTATGTTTGTAGACCTATATGTTGATAAAAGAGAATAGTACATAGAGTCAACTAGTTCAACTATGTATGTGAATCTGTAGAAGAAGAACATTATACCAAATTGATTGATCTAGTAACTTATATTTGGTGAAGACTTCCACAAATAAAATAGAGTCATTTTGGAATGACTATGTGTTAAACCCATGTACAAAATTTTATAACTATACTGAATAGTTTGATATAGTACTATAAATATAGAAAAATATAATATGATGAAAAAATGATGGTGTGAAAGAAAACATATAAGGATTTGATTTCACATTGGTTTCCCCATAATGTATGAAAATGGAAATGCAACTAATCTATAAATCAATCCTAGCTCAGAGAAGATAAACCCTACTTACACTTTTGATTGTTGATACATTAGATATTCGGGGTCATGACCAAGATGGATATATTAGACCTTACCAAGGTATATCTTACCATAATAAAATCACTGGGGAGGGTTCCAAATCCTCCAATTAATCAAAACTAAGTAATAACCCTAGCTAAGTCCTATGTTCTTATATTCACAAAATTAAATGACAAGTAAAGTATATTATAATCTAGTGTTTACTAAAGCTTATGGCACAAAGTGGGATTAATAAACATAAAAATTAAACATGCATAGAATATCTACTCACATCAATGTCTTTGAAATCCTAATGCATGGGAGAGAATTACAAATGCAAATCTCTCTACTCTTACAAAAGAGGAAAAAAGTTAGGAATACTTACATTTGAAGATGAACATGTTGAGCCTTAATCTCTCCCTTAGCCAAGGTGATTCAAAATAGGTTTTTCTAGTATGGAAGGAGAATAAGGATAATTCATTTCTAGGCTACACAACCTCTTTATATATCCAAAATACTTCTCTATAAGAAAAAATATATATCTCCAAAGAAAGTATGAAACCCTAAGCTATGTTCCTCAAGTATAGTGGTGGATAAGCAAATGTGAAACCTAATATTTTTCATTTTTATCTTAAATGGTGAAATGAATGTGTATCTATAGTTTAATATAACCCTCAAACTTTATGAAAGTTTATTTACCCCAATCGACTCTATATCATTATTGATAAAAAGTAAAATAATTTTTAGTATAGGTTGGCCAAGGGTCGACCTAGACCCTAAATGTGTTTTATCAATTAGAGTATAGGGTCGATGGGGATGATAGTGTAATTTAAACCATTATAAAGGGTTTTAGTCTTAGGGAAGGGATAATGAAGGCAAAAAATAGTTAGAAGTGGGTACAATAGAGGAGACAAAGCTTAGAGATGTGTCTAGGATAAGGTTGTGTAGATAAAAAATGGTAATATAGAGATAGCAATATTATAAAGAACCAATGGTCTACCCACCCCTTTCTCAATGTACCCATTAGGGCATACACATAGATATATTGAGAATTGACATGTTCTTACAAGAGAGAAAGCATCAATAATTGATAAAAGTTTGAAAATATTATTTGTATATAATCTCCTCCTCCAACATAGCAGTATCCCTACTTGTTCTCATTATGCTTGAAGGCCCTACTTGGCTTGAATCAACAAAAGAATATAATATATTTTTTGTTCTATGATCCATCACCATCATGGCTTGGGTGTAATTTCCTCCACCATCCCCTCTATCATCCCCTTCATCATCCCTATCATCATCATCCTCCCCACCCCCATTATTGTTTAAGTTGTTGTCACTATCTCTAGCCCTATGGCTACTCTCAACCTTATCCTCATCAATATCCATTAGCATCTAACTACCTACCTATCCTAGAATAGTAAGCTTTAATATGTGCACCTATACTCACTAGTGTATATATCTAGGGTGACCCTTGCATCTATTGGACCCCTTACATAATCACATGTCATTTGTGGAACACTAGCATAACTAGCCATAACTACACCTTTTAATCACTAGGGTGGCATGACTAATCTCTCTAGTTGTGTAAGCAAACCATATAGGATCCTATGGAACATTTTGAACCATTTTTAATTATTTTAATACTTTATTAGGCTTATATTCCTCAATGATGTGAGACTACCTAGTTATGATGAAGCATTTGGATGTTATGAATGTAGTATACCAAGTATCCCTAGGCTAGTGAAGTTGATAAAGAAGATAAGGCTACTAGATGAATAATGGTGGTGTCATCTCATCAAACATGCAATGGTATAAGTAGATATCTCTATGATATCCTTGGTGTCCTACACATGTTTGTACCTAACCATATGCCAATGGATCCTACAAGTCCCTAACCCATCTCTAGCCCATAGGGCACTCTATAAAGATGTGCTCCCATCCCCAAACCATTAGTAATATGGAATATATAATGCTCTAGCATCATCGATAAGCTACCATATATATATATATATATATATATATATATATATATATATATATATATTTGTGAGTGTGTGTGTATATATATGTGTGTGTGTGTGTGTGTGTATAAATATATATATATACATATATATATATATATACATATATGTATATATATATATATATGTATATATATATATATATATATGTATATATATATATATATATATGTATATGTGTGTGTGTGTGTGTGTGTGTGTGTGTGTGTGTGTGTGTGTGTGTATAGTTTGGCTAATATAGATATCCCCCATATAAATATAGTTACTTCATCCATCATGTTATTCATAACTCTTCCTAATCCCATATGGAATAATCAACTACTCTTATCAGGAAATAAGATGATATTAATAATAACCATCAATACCACAACCTCCCTATCAATCAACGTGGGTGGTGAAGGATCCTCAAGTGTTAGGTCATAAATTTGTATGTCTCCAATAAGTCAATATCAACCTTCCCATGTACCATGGGAATATCTTGAAAACCTATCAAGTCATCTTTCACCCCATATTATCATGTCAAATTAGTCTATAATACCATGTATCCTCTCATTAGTATCTTGAAGATCCACTAGGTATCCTCAAGTGTCTCCCTAGTTGACATATGAAATGTCGAAGTATCTGAATGATAACACTCTATCAAAGCACTCAAGTAAGATCTATCTATGTGAATCACTAACATCCATGCCACATCATACAAATCTAGTACCTAAAGGAATCCAACCATCTCTATAGTACAAATATGTTGTGTACATAAGAAATGGGAATGTCACTCCCATGTGTCAACATCACAAGCCACTCTTAAAATCCATTAGACTATATATGATGTTGTCTAGCCTATTCCTACCTTACTAGGCCTATTTTCCCCTCTTATAGTTTGGACCCTTTTTAGGTCCCCTAATTCATCTATTTTTCCTTTTATGGCAAAGTCATCATTTTTTCTAAATGGTGAAGTTGTCATTTTGGCATTTTCTAACATTTTTTGGTGAAATCATCATTTTCATTTTTCACAAAAATGGTGACTTCACCTAAAATTATACAAAATCACTAATTTGGTGATTTCAATTATTTTTTGGTAAAATTACCATTTTTATAAATGACAATTTTGTATGAAGTCACCAATTTCTATTACAAAGCCACCATTTTCCCTTCCATGAAAATGGTGACTTTGTAATTTTTTAGCTTATACCTAGTCATAAATGTGACATAAATGCAATAAATGGTTAGGTTGAGATCATATACTAGTGCATGATCATGTTGAGGTTGCACATACTCTCTCACTTGGTTGATGACATTTCATCATCATCCTCCACCTACCATTTTTCATCATTAATTATCATGCAAAACCAGAGCTCAAATTTTCAAAGGGATAGAGTGAATATGAATCAATTTTCACCCCATGGGGTGAATATATAGCCTAAAATTTTGATTTTTACACCTACTACCTAAGGTTCCTTTGGTACACTCTAAGAGGTTTAATTTTAACCTCCATGGTATGTTTTGCATGTCATTTGATCCTATATTCATTATTTCTTAGCCATTTATAACCAGGCCATCTTATTGGATTTATTTCAACCACCTCTTGTAGTTTATCAAATTTAGTAAAATGTGTAACATAAGATGTATAATGCATGATAAAATCTCAATTTTTTCTTCCATTTACAAACCTTTAGAATCATCAATATTGCCACCATTTTCAAGTTTTTTAGAGCTATGTGAATTCCCTCAATAGATCGCTCTACCTTTCCTTGATTCATAGATTTACCAATATTCTTACTTGATGCTTTTCATATACATCATCGAAACTTATCCCAGTAGTTGATCTCTCAACACTATCCATGATTATAATTTGGATGTCACTTTCTATAAAATTTGATGGTTTGTTTATAATAAGTCAATCCCTTAACTGTGTATGCTCTTATTCAGCTCCAAATCTTTTGAACCCAGACCTTTTTTATCCTCCTTCCTCACTAAATAAGGTATCCATGTCTCCTTAGGTAATTTAGAATCATTATGAACATTAGGGAGTGAAATTTCATAGCCACTCAATGTTCACAAATAGTTTTGGAGATGTTTTTCTTTGGTATAATGAGGGGATTTCAAAATATTTTTTCCAACAATCTTTCCCACACTATCTTTAGGTGAAATAACATGATCACTTTTAATGATTTTATCAGTAGAAATGTGAAGTGATTTATTCTTAGTGTTCCTAAATTCATATTAATTTTATGTTTCCTAGTATTTAGGATGAGGTCTTCCTAAGCTTATTGTGGTTCATCATTGTCTCTTCAAAAGTAATGAATTTCGGTAAACACTTGTATCTTATTTCTCTATTTATATGAAAATACCTCATCTTCACAACATAATATTTCCCTACCATTATCACAAATGGCACATACAAACTATTAGTCAAAAAAATTATCTTCTTCCTCATCATCACACTCATCCAAACCATCCTCTCTTATGTCTTCACTAGATTCTACAACAAGCATCTGATTAACCTCATATAACATAATAAATTGTGCATCTAAAAAAATTAATTCACCTTGATTTATCAAATCAATTATCTAACAACTACATCTATGTCATGTCTGATTACGTCAATTTGGTTATGATTAGGTACTCCACCATAGCAACAAAGTGTATCAGGTTTCATGAATTCTTTTTCAACTTGTTGGAGCTAAAACTAGAGCCTCACCCATTTTTGCATGGTTTATGAATGATTTTATCAATAATATAAAATTTATATTTTTCCCCATTCCTATTATGGCTTGGCCAATCATGTCATGACCTTGCATTATTATTTCTAACACTAGTTTCAGGAAACAATTTAACAATCTCTAGTCCATCATTAGCCTCTACAACATCATAGTCCTTCACAATTGTAAATAAATGAATAAACCCTCATAAACTCATTGAAAAAGCCTTTACTCTACAAACTATGATGCACCAAATATCTAAAACCTTAAAGCGATGAGACTCCATCATGTGTTGTGTTTCCATGGCTATGACTTTGTTAAGCTTGGATGCTTATATTTTTGCATTTGTTCAAAAAATTCAAGGGCCTCCTTAACATAAGCATGTTGTGCATATCTTATAATCATCATAGTATATGTGGATGCATTTCATTTGGGAATTTTCTCAAATACTTTAATCTGCCTTCCTTTGTTCCAAAGCTCCCATTCTTGTATGGCTCGATAGGATGCTAGCACAGGTTGTGACATTAGATTTACACCTGTCAAATGTATTTGTTTTAAAGAAAAATTCCAATGCTTATTGAAAAAATCCATTTTATGCATATCTTGTATTCATTGCATTCCATTAGACCACATTTTGGTGAGACATTTTTTCAAACACTTATTATGCATGTTGAAGGCTTCACCATTTTGCATACATGTCTATAAGGTCATCACAAATATAGATATACAACCTTTTATATCCATTTTAGACATTTTTTATGAAATCTAATGATTGGTTTAGAATGTTAGTAAAATCTAGCTATTTTCTAATCTTTAGAATCCATCCATTCTCTGATAATCCACTCTGCAAGACTTGTAGAGTGTCAAAACCAATTTACATGATTCAGGGAAGTGACAAATGAATTCGCATGACTTGGGGAAGTATCCAAGGAAATTTCACAAGAAACAAGACATTAAAATCAAATTATAATTTAAAATTAATTCAATTAATTTATTATTTTTTAATTTACAATTTCACCATGTGTAAAATTGAAAATATAAATTGCATAACTTAAAAAAGTGTCGAGGCACTTTTGCACAACTTGGGAAAAATCAAAGATTAGTTGCATAGGTTGAAAAAGGTTTAATAAACTTTTATAAATTGTGGAAAAGCCAATGGATTTTTACACAAGGAAGCTTAAAAGTGCTTTTGCATGATTCAAGGTATAAAATATTTTATCCTGAGATCTAGACTATTAGATCACACAAACAAAACACAATGTTGATGCACCAATTGTGAACACCAAAATAGATACTACTAAATCTCTCTTATTTATATTCACTTTATTATAATATGCCTCTATAAAGAGGTCTTTCAAAGACATTAGAATTAAAAACATTTCTATTTTAAGAAGTTGATGACAACTTCTAGGTGGTGCAAAGGAAAAACAAAAAACAAAGAAAAATAGAATTACTAAATATATATAGGAAAATTTAAGACTTCCAACGATCCCCTTTAATTGTTTCACTAGCTATTACAACATCCATTACTCCTAAAATTTGTCTCAAATGCTTGAAGCTCTCCTTTGCTAGTGTCTTTGTGAATATGTTTGCTAACTGATCCTCAGATATGCAAAATGCCATTTTGATTTCATCATCTTTAACCAATTCTCTTATGAAGTGATAATGAATCTATATGTGCTTGTTTCATCCATGAAACACTAGATTCTTCATAAATTCTATTGAAGACATGTTATCACAAAATATGATTATGCCATCTATTTGTTTCTTCTTCAAATCTGCTAAGACTCTCCTTAGCCAAATTGCTTGACATGTTGTTGCATTTGTTGTAATGTATTCAAATTTTGTTTTGAAAAGATAAACTATGAGTTTATTGTTGGATTCCCAAGAAATGGCTCCTGAACCCATGTGAAAAACATAACTAGATGTGTTTTTCCTGTCATCTATACTTCCTTCCCAATCACTATCTATATAACCAACTAAATTAAAATCACTTGATGTAGTATAAAAAATACCATAGTTCTTGGTTCTACTGACATACCTTAGAATTCTCTTACCTTCTTGCCAATTTGTATCCTTATGTGTTTCCATAAATCTATAAATCAAACTTACTGCATACACTATATCAGGCCTAGATATTGTCAAATACATGAGGTTACCTACCATGCTCTTATATAAGGTTGAATTCAACTCATTGCTGAAATCTTCCTTACTCAACTTGAGACTTGTAATGGTTGGTGTTGGCGTAGGCTTTTTGTTAAAATTTTTGAGCCTCTTCAATATTTGTGAAGCATACTTTTACTAAGAGATGAATATGCTATGATCCATCTAGTGTGATTTTATTCTAAGAAAATATCTTAACAAACCCAAGTCTGTCATTTCAAATTTATTTTTCATTACTTCTTTGAACTCAAAAATAAAACCATCATCATTTCTTATGAAGATTAAATCATCTACATATAACACAAAAATTGAAATCTTATCATGTCTCCTTGATGTAAAGTGTGGACTCACTACTATTTTTGTTAAAACTATTTGTAGTGAAGTATGAATCAATTAGACTATACTAGGTCTTTGGTGTTTGCTTAAGCCCATAGAGTGTTTTTTTTGAGCCTATACACCTCATTTTATTTTCTTGGTACTTCATATCTAGGTGGCTGATCAACATAGACTTATTTGAGTACTCTATTTAGGAAGGCAAATTTCACATCCATTTGATATACCTTTCACTTGTGTTGGGAAGATATTGCTAAGATAATCTACATGGTTTCCATTCTTGAAACAAGAGCATAAGTCTCATCATAGTCTCTAACAGTTTATTGTTTGCATCCCTTAAAAACCAATCTTGCTTTGTACCTGTCAATTTTGCCTTCAGATATGCTCTTGGCCTTGTAGACCCACTTCACTTTAATCACTTGTTTACCCTTAGATAAATCAGCTAACTCCCATGTTTTGTTTCTTTTTATTACTTTTATTTCCTCTTTCATGGCTTTACACCTATTTTTTTCTTTTACTACTTCTTCAAAACATGTAGGTTCATCTAGAAAAAATAAAACAAAATTCAAGTTTTCATCATCATACCTTGAATCATCATAGATCTCCCTCAAACTCCTTATCTTTCTAGGCATAACAGAAGTAAGAGTTGGATCTAAAATTCTACTAGAGTTACTTGATTTAGGAGCATGTTGTGAAGGTGATGGAAGTATTGTTGATGGTTCACTTTCTTGATCTATGACTTGTTTAATTTAAGCATATTCATTTACATCATCTATAAGTATTGATTCTGAGATACCCAATGTAGTGTCGATGGTGCCATCCCATGATTCATTTTCAATGAATTAAACATCCCTACTAATCATAACCTTCTTTGTAATAGGATTGAACAATTTATATGTTTTATTGTCTTCACAATATCTAATGAAGATACACTTTTCTCCTTTATCATCAAATTTATGCCTCCTTTTTGACACATGTGCATATGCCACACACCCAAATACTCTTATATGTTCAACACTATACCTTTTATTTATCCATGTTTCTTATGGAGTCCTATTTTAAACCACATTTTTGAGACACCAATTCAACAAATACACTATTGTTGTTATAGCTTCACCTCAATATTCTTTTTGAAAGTCCCTTAGCTTTCAACATGTTTGTGGCCTCTCTTGGATGGTCCTATTTTTCCTTTCTGCTACTCCATTTTGTTGCAGAGTGTATCTAGATGTAACTATTTTTCAATTCCTTCATTCTTGAAAAAATTTAGGAATTCATTAGAAACATACTCTCCCCCTCTATCTGATCTCAGAGACTTGATGAAATATCCACTCTATTTTCAACCAATACCTTAAACCATCTAAACTTATCAAAAGTGTCAAACTTATCCTTTAAGAAATAAATCTAAATTTTCTTACTATAATCATCTATGAAAGTTAGGAAATATGCATTCTTATAGTGGGTGAAAGTTTTCAATGGGCTACATAAATCTAAGTTCACCAATTCCAAAGGTGATTTTTCCCTTCTAGACATTCCTAATTGAAAATGTTGCCTATGGTGTTTCCCTAGTATGCATGACTCACATCTTATTTCAGGTTCTACAATTCTTGGTAGACCTATAACCATATTATTCTTAGATAAAAGATCTAATCCATAAAATATTAAATTCCCATACCTCAAATTCTAGAATATAGATGTGTCTTTTGTGACTGTCTTGAAGGTTGTTTGATGCAGTACTACTATACTCTTGAGAGGAAACATTCAGTTCCTTGTCATATGAACCATAGCAATAATGTTCTTACTTCCTTCCTTGTCAAATATTTTTCATTCTTCATTCTCCATCAAAAATCTATATCCCTTTTGGACCAACTATCCAATACTCAAATTTGGAGCATAATAGACATCATGGATTGCTCTCCTCTCACCTTGCTTAGTGCAGATAACAATAGCTCATTTACCAAGAACATGAACTCTTTCATAATTTCCCATCTTAATATCTAAATGAATATTCTTATCAATAAATAAAAATAGATTCTCATTACCACTCATGTGGCTACACATGCACTATCTAAATACCATACCTCAACACTTCTATGCTCAACAATATTGCATACAATGAACATGTTTAGCAAATGTTCAGATCTACCTACATTCTCAATGGCTACATGTTCATTTTGTTTTGATTGGTTATATTGCCTCTTTCTATATTCACTAGTAAAGTGACCATACTTATGATAATAATAACATTAAATATTACTTTTATCATACCTTTGATTTGAAGTAATACTTTTCTTATCTTAGAAATTTGATTGGGAGCTGCTAGCTCCTTCTTCACTATCTAAACTTGATCTAACATAGTGGATCCTTCCTCTTCCTCTACCTATAAATCTTCTACCTTTGTTTTCTCTTCCTTTCCCCCTACCTCTAAAACTGGCCTGAGCCTTGAAGGCTTGTTCTAGGGAATAAGGTCTAGATCTATCCAATTGGTACTTATGGGTTTGAAGAGAACCCATCAATTCATCTATTGTCATCCTTGAGAGGTCTTTGGCCTTCTCAACAGCTATGACAAATGGATCATATCTCATGAAAAAATCCTAAGAATTTTTTCAATTATCCTTTGGTCATCTATTATTTTACTATTAAGTTTTAATTGATTTGTTAAGCTAGAGATTCTAGTATGAAACTCATAAATAGACTTGTTTTCATTCATTTGCAATGTTTCAAATTCTAGTCTAAGAATTTGGAGTTTCACTAGTCATACTTAATCATTACCTTAGTATAAATTTTGAAGGATCTCCCATGCTTTCTTTGCATAATTTGTTTCTACAATTCTCAAATGGATGGATTTTACCATTGTCATCTCTATCAGATTTAATGATTTCACATCCTTCCTCTGATTCTCTTTCAACTGAGTCTTTTGGGCATTTTTCAATGCATTAAACATTGCTTGATCGATCATATCTATGAAATTAGTGATCACACAGTCCCATTTATCATTCACCACCAAAATTTTCCTCATCTTTTTTCCCAAATATCATAGTTCTATCCATTAAATGTTGACGGATGCAACCAACTCTTACCATCTGATCCAGCCATATTAGAAATCTAGACTTTTTTCTTTCTTACTTTCTTTCTTTATTTTTTTTACAATTGACTTATAACTCTAAAAGTGTGTTTCCAAATACAAATATGGATTTTCTCTTTGTCTTTAGACAAACACATCCCTCTTTTAGAAACAAGAAGCTAGTAGCATATAAAATATTAGAGAATGTAAGCAAAGAAAGTAATACAATAGATCCTTTTTTTATTAAAAATACAAATCAATTTTAAATAAGATAAGAATACTAATCTATAGATTGTAAACTCCATGAGATATATCTTTCAATGATCTCACCTTCTAACTAGGAGATATACACTTTCGTTTATCTTATGATTGCTTATTCTTTTGCCAGTGGCTGATATCTCCTTTAAAGTTCTTATGCCTCCACATCGATGTGCCCTTTTTTTCTCTACCTGGTCTACAGGCTCTTTCACTCATTATTTTTTAGGTAATATCTAATGCTTCTTCCTAAAAATAACTTCCAATGCTTCTTTTCAATACCAAATTTGTTGATTTTTTATTATTATTTAGATCTCTCTATTCCATGATCTTGTTTGTCTTATCTATAGGTTGCTCATTGGTAGTGACCTAATGTTGGGTCTATTGGCTACAACAATCTCCTTCTTCTACCAATGGCTATTGATACATTTTTTCTACTGCTTGGATCTTATTTTAATAGATACACTTCTCTCCTCCCTCTAGCTGCACTCTCAAATACTAGGCTATTAAGTTGGCTCTAATACCAAACTGAGAGCTAGACTATTAGATCACACAAATAAAACACAATGTTGTTGCACCAATTACAGACACAAAAATATCTAATATTATGTCTTTATGATTGATATTCACTTGCTTACAATATGCCTCTATAAAGAGGTCTTTCACAAACAATAGAATAACAAACACTTCAATTTTAAGAAGTTGATGACAACTTATAGGTGGTACAAAGGGAAAACAAAGCAAAATAGAATTACTAAACATAGATAGGATAATTTATGAATTCCAACATGCCCATGATTTTAAAATTATTTAATTAAAATTAATTTATTAATTAATTATAAATTTAAATTTTTCAAATTTTGTTAAGTTTAATCCCAAACCAAAAATTAGCCAAAAAAGTCAAATTTTTGCCAATTTTTTAGATCTCTAAAAATCATGACAACAATAAAGTGTGGGACTTGGTAGAGTCTACTATATAATAATAAAAATGTCTCATTGCATATGTTTGTAATGGAACATATTAGAAAATGTCTCATTGCCTATGTTTGTAATGGAACATATTAAATTTTCAAGGTACTACCTTATGATGCTTTACAAAAGATTAAATTTATTTGAACCTTGAGTAACTCTTTGATACAAAGCTTATTATTTAGGAGGGTGTACCATTTTCTTTTGAGTTATTTATATAGAAAGATTTTGTATAAGTTTTATTTTTATTTTACACTATGTTATTTAATGGGTGTTAAAGATATATTTTTATTGTTCTCTTGAATAGGTCCCATAGCCAAATTTTTATGGTTATCTTGAATACATACCACAAACAACAGTGGTGGTGGTGGTGGTGGGGGAGTAAGAGTCACCACTAACTGTAAAGGGTACTTATATTAAATCCCTTAAATTTTGAATATTTGATTACAATGTATGTTTTTGAGGAATCTATGTATTGTAGATGTTATTACACAAGGATTATGTATCCAATGACATCTGAATAAGCTATTAAAGGCCCATGTGCTTGGTTAGACTAAAAATGGAGTTTTTATTGTTGCTAGACTAACTTGAACATGTAGCACTAAATGCCCAAGAGTCTTATGTGTATGACCATAAAATTATTTGAATACTCTTGATATATCTTGTACATGTTACTCTATGTACCCAAAACTATGAAAGAGTGTCATTATACATGAATTTTCACTTGACTCATTGTCAATCATGACAATATGGATAAGTTATTTGTTGGTGTATGCTCTAACATAGAATGCATGTCTATCTAAATCATCATAATTGATTTCACTATCATTTAATTTGATTACTATATGTATTTCATATGTTCCTATAAATGTACTAATAACTCCTATTGGATGCCCATATGTCTTAGGATGAGGATAAACATTGAAAGCATGATGTACTTTTGAATTGTCTATATTTTTTGCTATACTATGATTTGGAAAAGGATTTATAAAAATTTTTAGCTTTACATTATCCTTTCTTGTGGTTTAATGTTCTTTATGGGTGTGCTTAAATCAATAGTATTTTCATCAATAATATCTTGTATCTTATGCCTTGACCTATAACACTCATTTGTAAAATGCATTATACATATTTTTTATCTCTTTCTTATTTTTTGTTGTGGTTATATGAACTCAAAAATGCATCATGTCTATAATCAATCCTGGTTCAAAGAAGATAGACCATACCTATAATTTCAATTGGGGATACACTTCTTAAGACAAAGCATGACCAATATGGGAATCTACTAGACCCAATTAGGGGTTCACTTGTCACAACATATCATGTTAGGAAGGATTCCAAAGCCTACAATATAACACAATTTCACAACAAATCTAATGTATTCCTAAGGTTTAAAGCATTCACTTATTCTAATAATAAGAAAATAAATCTAATCTAATGCACACCAAAGCTTGTGGCACAAAGTGGGAGTTAGAAATAACAAAACAAACATGTATAGGGAAATTCAATTAAAGTAAGTATAAGTAACACCCTAATACATAAAATATGAAAGGTAATATTATTCGAGCCAATACTTATGCTAATTTTATCTACTAAAAGAGAGGAGAACAAATTTAGAATACACTTACCTAAATATGAACCCGTTATGACTCAATCTCTCCCATGGCCAAAGGGGATTCACAAGAGGTTGTTTTAGTTTATAAGAATCACTAGGAAAGGCCAAATCATCCAAGACTTATCCACAAGACTAGATTTTCTAAATAAGAAAGCTAAGCTAAGTCTCCTCAAGTAGAATGGTAGAAGAGCAGATTATGAAGTAGCATGAAAAAATAATAACTATTAATTGCACATATGAATAATGAACAAAATGATCTTGTATTTATAGGTAGATCTTGCCATAAATCCTTTCGAGAATGTCAGCTATACAAGGTCAACCTAGTCGGCCCAGTGTGTTTTTAGGGATAAATCACAAGCTCTAAGCTAGGTCATCCAAAGGTATAACAAGATGATAAAGTAAAGAATACCCCTAAACTATACTGGATCAACCCACTCGACCCAGTACAGTCAACTATCCAAAAGGAGTTTAAGATAAAAAAAGAGGGATGAAAAGAGGAAAATACTAGAAGAATACTCAAGGGAGGAGAAGTATTTTAGGGAATGTTTTTAGGATCTAGTTAGATTGGTAATAATGTGGAAATAAGGGACAACAATCCTATAAATCACCAAAGGTCTACCCACCCCTTTCCTGGTGCACCCCTTAGGGTGTCCACTCATAGAGATTGAGTCTTGATGGGTTCCTACAATATGTGAAGTGTCAGTATGTGATAAAAGTTTTAAAATATTATGTGTATACATATTCCCCAATTAAAGCTCATCACGTGTCACTAAGGTGTAATAGGGGATGGTGCTTCGAGAAAAAACATAGTAACACATAACATTGATGCTAAAAAAAAAGTTACAGTATTTTAAATAAAAAATAACTGAAAGTAAATGACTGAAAAGGGAAACTAATCTAAAAAACAAATAACTAAAAAGTAAATGTAATATGTACCTTGACTTACCTTTATCATGGTATGGTTGTCTTTTGTGTTGTTAGTTTTGATTATGTAGGTTGGAGAGACTGCTTTCTATAAACCCAAGAATATAAAACTAAAGATCAAAAACAAACACAAAAAAAGACAAGATAGTTGGTGTTATGAGGATGGGATGTACTTGGAAATTTTGGAAAGATGGGGTGACATGTGCTATGTTAGAGCAAATGACCAAGTCAAAAAACAAGAGTAAATTGGGTAACTAAAAATCCAAGGCTACTAAAGACCAAAAAATTTAAATAATCAGTCCTTAAGTAAGAAAGGAAAACTCACTAAGTTAAAATAAGGACACATGCAAATAGGATGGTAAATAAAATAAATCAATGATAAAAATAAGACACAAAAATGGTAAAACAACATTGATGAGTGAGCAGTAACAATCCACATCTCACTCAATAATGGAAAAAGGAAAAGTGCATAAAAAGGGAAAACAACATTGTCAAGTGAGAAGTAATAAGATAATCACACTTAATAATGGAAAAATGGTATGAACTCAGGTGTCCATAATAGTAAGATATAAAAATCATGATAAATGGTAAAAGAAAAGTAAAGTTTAGTAATGCAAAATCATAGTGTAAATAAAGAAGAATCCCTAGTTTCTCAAACATGTTTTGCTCTAAGGATAAATAAAACTAAAACAAAGTAGTGGTAGCATGTTTTTAAGAGATGAAGAAGAAGGATTTAAATAAAAAGGGAAAATAGATTTGGAATCAAAATTTAGAATCAAAATTTGTCTATCAAGGGGGAAAATGAAATGGGTAGAGGGGAAAATAAAGGGAAAACCAAGGTAGATAAACTCTTTATCAAATTAAAGACACTCAAAGTAGGTTTGTCAAAATAAGAGGAAATTCAACCCTAAGGACTATGAAGAACTTCTCTTAGCCACAAAAGTCTTGGGTCAACAAATGGAGTATATAGATCATCCCATAAAGGCTAAATTCATGAAAAGTAAAATGGACCTACCTCCCCATGACGTGTTCCCCATTCTTCAAGACCCCTTATAAATTCATTGATATACTACAAAGATTGGGTACTTTCATGAGAAAATAGGTATCACCATAGAGTTTTATGTAATCCCCTATTCCAATATACTAGCCTATTGCATTCCAATGAACCTTGGCTCTATATGAGACCAACTATGGAGTTTGAACTTTGATTAGAGATTGGAGATGTGTTTTTAATCATGTATTTTGGTGTGAATTTGACTTTTGAGATTTGTATGTTGCCTTTTATATATCATTTCCTTTTATTTCAAATGAATTATCTTTGAACTTTTTTTATGGCTTTTTCTAGTTCTCCTCTATAGGGATTTGGAAAACCAAACATGGGTTCTAAAGATGACTTTCATTTGAATACTTGGGATAAGGTTGCTAAGAGAGAAAATTCAAATAGCATGGGGTCTAAGGGTCTCATAAATAAAGGTGAAATAAAAGTGCTATCCTAATGTTGACCTTGTTTTATCCAATACGAAGATGAAAGGAAGGGGAAATCAAGAAGAGTGACACATAGAACAATTTGAATTACTTCAAATTGCAAAAAAATTGACAAAGGGTAAAAAGGGATACAATGAAAATAAAGTGTGATTCGTTATCATAATAATGAGGTAAATGGAGGAAAACATGCTAACATAGTTTGTTTTGAAAATCTCATCTAGCCAAAGAAGAAAATGCTAAAGTTGAGAATAAGGATCAAGAACATGAAAGGTGGTAATTTTAGGAGGGGCAGGTCCTATCAACGATATTACAAAGAAACTCATAAAAGAGAAACCCACAAGGGTTTCAGCAAGTATGATAAAATTAAAGTGAGGTAAGCAAAGAAATAGTAGTATTTTGTGAGGGATGTTGAGTCCTATCCGTGGTGTTACAAAGCAACTCACAAAAGAAAAACCCAAAGGATGCCAAAATAGCATTATCAAGAAGCAACAATAAAAGAGAAAAATATATAAAATATGGTGGTTTTATGAGGAATGCTAGGTCATATCTATGGTCTTACAAAGCAACTCATAAAATAAAAACCCAAAGGGAATGAAAAACAAGAGAAAATGCTAGAAGATAAAGAAGACTATGGTACATCAAGAAACTAAAAGACCAAAAGGGAGGACTAAAGGTTTGTGAAAAAGAGGTAAATTTTATAGAGGGAGAGACCCATGCTCAATTAACCTATAAAAAAATGTTAGATATATATAGATAGAAAACATGATAAGAATTAAATGTTTAGGCAAAGTACTTTTAAGGAATTGAGTGTCGGTGGGCTCTTTGAAAATATGGCCTTCGTTGGTTTGAAGATGGTAGGTGCCTAGACAAATAATGTCTTTAAATAAATATGGGCCCTATTATTTTTGGGAATATTTACCTTCATTTTCATGGGTGTAGTCTAATTTAAGGATAATATCACCAACATTAAAACTGTGGACTTTAACACGTTTGTTATGTTGTTTGGCAATGTGAGCATTATATTGGCAGTTATGTTTCAAGGTAGAAAGATGGCATTCATAAAGTAAATAAATGGAATTAAGGAAACCTTCACATAATTATTCATTAATAATAATTCCATGAAGAGATATACAAAGAGATGGAATCTCAACTTCTAAATGAAGAACTGACTCAGAACCATAGACTAGAGAAAATAGAATTTCTCTAGTGGCAGTGCGTATGTTAGTCCAGTAAGCCCAAAGTGTAGGATAAAGATGAATATGTCAATCTATGTGTGTTTCACAAATTATCTTTTGGAGAATTTTTTTGAGAATTTTATTGGTGGCCTCAGCTTGACCATTACATTATGGATGATAAGGCATGGAAAATTTGTGATTGATCTTGAAATTATTGCAAAGTTGTTTAACATGTTTGTTTTTGAAATTACCACCATTATCAAAAATGATGGTATGAGGAATGCCAAAGTGGCAAATAATTTGGTTAAGAATAAATTTGGAAATGGTAGGACTAGTGATATTAATAAAGGGAATGGCTTCTACCCACATGGTCAAATATTCAGTAGTAGTGATGATAAATACATGCCCATCTTGGGAACAAGGAAGTTTACCAATGAGATCAAATCCCCATGTAGAAAATGGCTAAGGAGATTCAATAGTTTGAATTTTGACAAGAGGTGAATGGATAAGATAATCATGAATCTAATAATAAGTACACTTTTAGCATATTTAATTGCATCTTTTTCAAGATTAGGCCAAAAGTAACACATACATAGGTCTTTGCATGTTTTAGCTTGTCCACTATAGTGACCACCATAAATTCCCCCATGTGCTTGTTCAAGAAGAGGAGGGACCTCATATTGCATAACATAATGGAGTAAGGTACCTTAAATATTATGATAATAAAGGATTTTGTGTTGAAATACATATTTGAAATCTTGTTTGTGAATACGTGCCTTTTCATGAGAGTCCAAATTAGGAGGATAAGTTTGGTGTTCTAAGAATTTAATGATGTCTTTATACCAAGGGCTTTTTCTAATGGTAACAACCTCAATATGACAAATAAGTGAATCTAGTAGTTGATTTGAAGACATAGATTTTATTATTTATATAAGAAAAGAAGGATCAGAAAGAACTTGATGTGGATGAAATAGAGAATCTAAACAAGAAAGAGAATTAGCAATGGAATTTTGATCTCTAGGAATAGGCTCAATAGTGAAAGAGATAAAATCCTTAGCAAGAGTGGTTTAAATTTGATGATAGGTGATAATGTTCTCACTTTTACATTGATAATCACCACTAACTTGATTGAAAATCACCTAAATAATGAAGGTATTGAATGTCTAAGTTAGGAGAAGCTCTCAAGCCTATGATAAGAGATTTGTATTCAATCATATTATTGGTGACATCAAAGGTGAAGTGAAAAGATAAAAGAATGATCTTACCAAGAATACTTATGAGAATGCAACTTACCCTAGCTCCTTGAAGTCATTTTGCACCATCAAAGTGAAGAGTCCAAGTATCCTCATGCAAGTCAACATTGATTTTAGGGAAATCCTCAATAACTACCTTTGGTTTAGTAGTACTAAAGGGAGGAGAATATTCTTCAAGTTGATTGGCTTCAAGATCGATAGTAAAGCTATTAAAATAATATTTACGAGAGATATCTTGATTAAGACATGTAATGTAAAGTATATTATCATATGTAAGGTCATCTTGAAGGGAAGAAGTGGCTAGAATTAGAGCTATAGCAAGTTGGTTAGCTATGACTTACCCTTTAACAGCTTTTTGAGTGACGATGAGAAGATCAAATTTTGTAAGGACTATCCATTTGCCAATTCTATCTCTAGGAAGAAAGGCTTTGGAGAATAAATGATGAAGGGGGTCAGAATGAAAAATGACATAAACAGTTTGGTAAAGCATATAGTGATGAATCTTTTTAGCCACAAATAGATAGCAAGGTAATCATGCTCAATTTTGGTATAACATGTTTCATAGTCAATGAGGCATTAGCTAATGTAGTAGATAGCATACTCTCTTACCTTATCATCTTGTTGGGAAAGCATTGACCCAATTAAAATAGGTGTGTAAGATGTATATAGAATCAAAGGTTTAACATTGGAAGGAGGATAAAGTGTAGGTGGATGAAGCAATGACTCTTTCATGTTATCAAAGGATTTTTGGCATGGATCCATCCATTCTAAAGCATTATTTTTCTTAAGAAGGGAATTGATGGAGTGGATTAGATATCACATTTCAAGGATGAATCATCTAATTGCCCCAAGCTTTCCTAAATAAGTATGAATGTTAGGAACAGAATGAGGAATGGGCATGTTGATGATAACACTAATTTTGGTAGGATAACCATTAATGCTATAGAGAAAGAATAAAAATCCTAAATACTTTATAGATGTGACTCTAAAGACACATTTGTAAGGATTATAACTTTATATTTAAGGAGATGGTCAAAGATCATAATAAGATCGGAGAGATTATTTTTACAATGCTTGGATCTAGCAATAAGATCATCCATATAGTTTTCAACAATTTTTTTAATAAGATCATGAAATATGCGAGTCATTTCACATTGGTAAGTGGATATAGCATTTTTAAGACCAAAGGGAATTTTTACATAGCAATAGGTTCCCCATTCTAAGGTGAAAGTAGTCTTATGTTGGTCTTTGAGAGTGATATGAATCTGATTGTATCTCGAGAAACCATCCATAAGAGATAACATTTTGTAACCAACCATGAAATCAAAAATGGAATCTATTGAAGGTAAGGGGAAGTTATCCATGGGAAAATCAAGATTAAAGTTTTGAATATCAATAAAAATGTGAATAACCATAGTGACTTTTTTCTAAATGATAACCATGTTGAAAACCCATTTAAAATAATCCACTAGTTTAATAAATTTAGCATCAAGTAATTTGATAATTTCATTATGACATAGAGTTGAAACTTTAGGTGTAAATTTTCTTTTCTTTTGATGCATAGGATTGGCATTAGGATAAGTAATGATATTATGCACCATAATGCTGGGATCAATGCCAGGCATATCCTCATAGGACCAAGTAAAAGATTCATGATATTTGTTAAAGAATAATATAAAATTATCATGTTCATTAGGTGAAAGATCTCAAAAGAATATAATTGGTTGAGGACAAGATGGCATAACATATTCTATGTGAGTTATTTCTTTAGTATGGCATTATCATCTTGAAAGTGATATGGTGCATTAGGTAAGGCTGAAATTGGATTTGTTTTAAGATCAATACTAACGATGAAGTTGTTAAAGCAAAGAGTTTTGATTTTGAAATTTCCAATTTTATGATATTTTCAAGGAAGTTGAGGTTCTCAGGCATGAATTAACTCAATAATAGCTTCATCACTAGGCAAGGTAGAAAGAGAACCATAATATTCAACATCTACTTCAAGATCAATAATTTAATTGCCATGGCGATCAGACTCAGAATGTATCTAATGAACATCGATGGCCTTAGCATCAAGTGTGATTTTAAGAGTAGAAGTAGATGGAATATAAAATTTTGGAATATTGGTGGATTCAATTATGGGAGAAGGATTGAACGTAATGATTGAATTGATAGGTGGTAAAGGAGATGTAGATATTTTTGAAGGTTTGAAAGGCATAATTTTCTCTACCACCCAAGTAGTATCAATAAGAGGAGGGTTAATGTGAGGTACATGATTTTCAAGATCTAAGGTAAAATCCATAGAAATGATATGTACATCTTGATTAAAATCATGGATTTGGGCTAAAGTTTTCCAGTAATGTTGGACATCCAAGTCTTTAGATTGAGATTGGGCCATGATATAGTTGTCATCATATGTTGAAGAAATCATATAATCTTGAGAATTAGGGGGAGTTTCAGAAAGTGAAATCCCAATATTTATGAATGTATAAGAAGACATGATGAGAAGATCTTGAAATAATTTATCCACTCAAAAATCATTACAAGTGAAGGAATATTTTGGTAAAGAAGGTTCATGAGCATTGCATGGAGGGGGAAAGTTAGTAATCTCATTGATAAGAGGAATAGTATAGTCTTTTGGTAATAGAGAAGGAAGAAGCCATTGAAAAATATATGGAGGTAACTTGGTATTATTTCAAGTGTGTTGCAATTCATTGGGCTCATCATCATTGGAATATATAAGAGTAACTTGTAAATTAGGACTCATGTTGATGAAATTAGGTAAAAGAATGTTGTTATTTTTAGGATTTATAGGAATATGATATTGAGGTTTAGGATTAGGAAGATGGATAATCTATGGATTGGGATCAGCTTCATGATTGTACCATTTCCCATTATGTAAGAATTTAATACATTGACTACCAAAATAAGTAATAGCCCTCATTTGACAAGTCCATGGATGACCAAAAAGGATATTGTAAGATAAAGGGAGATTAAGGACCATAAGCTTAGTTCAAATAATCTTAGGTCCTATGGTTAATGGAATCTAAATACAATCAAGTGGCTTTTGATTTGTCTTATCAAAACCATGACAAGTAAGATGAGTTTTCTTGAGATGATCCTTGTTATAACCAAGTTATTATATAAGCCATAAGGATGTCACATTAATACTAGAGCCTTCATTAACTAAGAATTTTTGTATAAGAGTGGTATTAATGTATATTTTAATAGAGTGGAAGATCATTGGCATGAACTATAAATTCATCATTGTCATGTCCTCAAATAATTCAATAGAGGGCTAAGATGAAGGACATGAGGTTTTAGTGGTATTAACATTAGTAGGTTGAGAATCAATAGCAGGTGGTTCTTCATCAATGAAGGATGGATCTTAAATTTCTTGAAGTTGTTACATAAGTAAGTTATGATGATAAGATGAAGTGATAACTAACTCCATAAGTAGAATCTTGCAAGTTATAGAGTTGAGTTCTTCAAGAAAATTACAATTGGATTCAAAAGAACTATCATGAGTTTTAGAAGGTACATTAGTTTTAGAAGGTATAGATGTGGTTAGAGGATCGAAAGGAGGAATTTCTTCCTAAGGTGCTTTAGAATTAACATTAGAGGTGCCGGTATCTTTAAGAATTTGATCTTTTAAAGATGGCTTTTTAGGCTTGATAATAAGATCTTTGTGAGCCAGTTTAAAATGATAATTGACCTTGGCAGTGTTATCATATTGAGAGTTATAATGTTGGTCATAATCAACATCAATGGCACAAACATCCTTGATATTTTCTTGATTATTACAAGAATTTTTTTGGTTATTGGAGGTAGAAGCTATGAAAGTCTATCATTTTTGGAAAGTATCAGTGTATTCTTGACAATGAAGATTGATCATAGCTTCATGATTGAATGAATCACCAAGCATTTTAAAGACAATTTACTGATCCCTCTACAAGATTCAGGAGAATGCCCAATGTTGACATAGAACCAACAAATATATTAGGGTCATATCAATTAGAAGGAGCATTGGGACATATGAAAGGTTTTGAGGGTGATAAAAATTGTTTCATTTATTGACCTGAAAGAGGTGTATGAGAAGGTGAAGGAATATTGGTTTTGGAAACTCCTTTTTTGGATGGTGGAATGTTACTAGTGATATCATTAGATGTTTGGAAAGATCCTTTAATAATTTTAGGATTAGGTTTCAATTTATTCACAAGAAATTCTTGATGCTTAGCTTGATCAAGAGATTCATTAAGTGTTTGGGGAGCAAAATTTTGAACCTTATATTGGAGAGTGGGAGTTAAAGTCATGATAAAGATTTTAAATAGATTATCATCATTCATTTTATGATTAGCTTTATGAGCTAAATATTTTCATATTTTGATAAATTCATGATCTAATTCAGTGGGAGATTGCTTAGCATTGATGAAATGGCTAAGACAATTTTTAGAAAGATCATTGTGTTGAAACTGTTTAACTAAAGGATTAACCAAATCTTCAAGTTAACAAATAGAATGTTGGTGAAGTTGATTATACCATTATAATACATCACCGGTAAATTTTTTGAATAAGAGTTTAGTAGTGGCAAATGTATTAGTTTGGATCCACTCTTTGTAAAGGTTACCAAAGGATTTAAGAATTAAGGCAGGGTCTTTAGTCCCATAATATTTGATAGTTGAAGATATGTTACCAATATCAATGGAAACAATGAAGGGATCCAAAGGTTTATTTTTAATAGTTTGAAGCATCTGGTTATTCATTATGGGTTGAGGAATAACATTACCTAAAGCATCCCTAAGAGGTGGAAAAATATAATTAGGATTAGCTTGAGGATGAATAGTTGGAGGTTGATTAGCCACATTGATTAGATGTTGTTGAAGTTGCACAATTTGGTTGGTATTAGAATTTTTCATAATGTTCATTTTTTTAATAACTTGGGCTAAATTTTGGGTTGTATTTAGAGGTGGGTTGGTGTTTATAGGAACATTCCCCAAATTGGTATTAGGGAGAGGATTGGAAGAATAAGGATTACTAGTGGGATTGTTAAGTAAACTTGTATAAATCACTCCCACATTAGTTTGAAGATTTTTATAAGTTTCTTGGCGAGTGTATAAAGGATTAGATCCATCAAATTCATCTTGAGGTGTTATTTGCACCATATTTTAGTTCATGGATGAAGGAGGAGAAGAAGTTCCCCAAGAATGATGATGCTCTTGGGAGGAAAAGAGAGGAAGAAATGAACATCCCATATAGTATCTAAATGGATTCAAGCCATCCAAGAAGATTATAATAGGATATTTTATTTTGACTAAAGAGAGATGAATGGAATGCAAAATTAGAGATATGAATAATTATATTGACAAATAAGGAAAGCATAAAATAATACAAGGTTAACTGGGTTGATCCAGTATAAAAAATAGGACCTATAAACTTACAAGGTCAAATGGGTCAATCTAGTACAATGAACAGAGGTAGGAAAAAGATGGAAAAGGAGTTGTAGATTATATAAGGTCAACTAGTTCAATCCAATATAGTGAATAGGGGATAAAAAATGTATAGGGCCAATTGGGTTGACCTAGTACAATAGACAGGGAGAAAGAGAAAGATGATCACAAGTTATGAGATGAAATAAGATAACTTTTGTAGCTAGTCTAGGAAAGTAAAAGCTAAAAGGAAACAAATAGTCAATTAGATCAACATTGATCAATCCAATTGAGGCACACAAAACAAAATCCTACACTAATGTTGGTTAATGAAAGTTTTTTCACACACAATTGATCAAAGAGAAAGCAATCAAATTGAGAAGTAAAGCTAACTAGTTGGTCAACCTAGTTGTTAATTATATTATTAAGAATTATTTTAAATGTGATTGGAAGTAGTTTATAAGCAAGGTACTAGATAGTAATCTAAGGATGGTTTTAAGTAATTTGATTTGAAAGGGAATGTAGTGGAAATGACATAGGCTTGGTATTGGGGCCTACCCCATCACTTCAAACACCGAAGTGATAAGTTTATCAGGTTTTTAGCCAAAATATACCATTAACCATGCTTTATACTTGACTAGAGCATCAAGTCAGATTCCTGGTGATGAAATCCAAGTAAGTTGGCCTAGGGTAGACAAAATTTTAAAGTGCATATGTATGTTTTTGTGATTTTGTCATGTGTGCATAAAATATAAATAGTGAAACTAAGTGATTAATTAAAAACCCCTAATTATACTATGTGATATATTTTAAGCATGTAAGCAATAGGAAAAGAAAGTGTGAGCTAATTACTAGCAGATATGAGGTTAATTCCAACTTTGAAATAAGATATAATGTTGACACTATATTCAAAAACTATAGAGTAGGGTTGACATGGTTGAACTTGTACTAAAAAACCAAGGTCTGAAAGTGAACTAGGTTGGTAGTGTCAATCTATTTATTTTAGATAGCACACATAACATAAAACTAGGTCAAAAGTGTCATTCCAATTGACTATGCAAGGGTAGTTTTAAAGACTAAAAACTATTAAAGGAAAGACAAACAATAAATAAATAGATATGTAGAAAGGAACCTTGGTAGATCAGAGATGTAATGAAGGAATATTTCTGATGAACCTTGAAGTATGCTTGAGAAACCTACAAACTAGGTCGACAGAATTGATCAAGCTATATAAGAACCTACTTAAAAAGTGTTGAAACTATAAGGGGTGAATTGGGTTGACCTAATAGGATAAATTGGATTCTAAAAGGCTATAAACCTATATTGGATTGACTAGGGTGATCTAATTGCCTATTCCTAAAAACCTACATATGGATAAAAATAGTTGGGTCAACAAAATCGATTCAGTATGTCAAAATATATGATAAAAATGATGATTAAAAGAATTAATAAAAGAATGAAAATGTGGAAAAAAATCATACCAAGGTTAGTTTCACATTGGGTTCACCATAATGTAATGAAGGTGAATCCAAAGTGAAATCTAGTGCTAATAAGAAAGAAATAAAAATGGAAATGTGAATGTGAATACAATCCAATCAGTGGTGGGATAGGATTCATGTCAGGTTCACCAAAATGTATGCAATCAAAAATTCATCATGTTTATAAATCAATCTTGGCTTGAAGAACATAGAGCATACCTACACTTCTAATTTGGGATACACTTGTTAAGCAGGAGCATAACCAATATGGGGATCTGCTAGACTTGATTAGGGGATCACTTTTCATAACATATCATGATAGGAAGGGTTTCAAAGCCTACAATATAACACAATCACATAATAACCCTAATTGAGTCCTAAGGTTTAAAACATTCACTTATTCTAATAATAAGAAATTAAATCTAATTTAGTGCACACCAAAGCTTGTGGCACAAAATGGGGGTTAGAAATAATAAAATAAACATTTATAGGGAACATCAATTAGAGTAAGTATGAGTAACACCCTAATACATAAAATATGAAAGATAGTATTATTCAAGCCAACACTTATGCTAAGTTTATCTACTAAAAGAGAGGAAAATAAAGTTAGAATATACTTACCTAAATGTGAACCCATTGAGACTCAATCTTTCCCTTGACTAAAGGGGATTCACAAGAGGATGTTGTGATTTATAAGCATCCAAGACTTATCCACAAGACTAGATTCTCCAAATAAGAAACCTAAGCTAAGTCTCCTCAAGTATAATAGTGGAAGAGTAGATTGTGAATAAGCATGAGAAAATAATAACTCTTGATTGCACATATAAATAATGACCAAAATGATCTTGTATTTATAGGTGGATCTTTCCCTAAATCCTTCTAAGAATGTTAGCTATATAAGGTCAACCCAATGTGTTTTTGAGGACAAATCACTAGGTCTGAACTAGGTCAGCCAAAGGGATAACAAGCTAAGAAAGTAAAAAATACTCTTAAACTATACTAGGTTGACCTAGTATAGTCAAATGTCTAAAAGGAGTTTAAAATAAGAAAGGAGAGATAGAAAGAGGAAAAAACTAGAGGAATACTCAAGGGAGGAGAAGTAGCTTAGGGAATGGTTTTGGGAACTGGTTGGGTTGCTAATAATGTGGAAATAAGGGACAACAATCCTATAAAGCACCAAAGGTCTACCCACCCCTTTCCTAGTGCACCCCTTAAGGAATGCACTCAGAGAGATTGAGTTTTTATAGGTCCCTACAAGATGCAAGGCATCATTATGTGATTAATTTTTGAAAATATTATGTGTCTATAGTGGCTCTATGGTAGTTTTAATGTGCATTAAGATTAAATTTCTTAAGTTGAGGCTTGGAAAAATCAAACTCAAATGGTAGAGGTAAAAATATGATATTCCAATAAATTAGTTTATGTAAAAATATATGTGGATATTTTGGTACCCTTTTAAATTACCTTCTTGGTGGAGTTGTCCATTAAAGCTTATTTGATGTTGTGATATTGCATTAACTGTTACTTTTGATTCATTTTTTATTTCATTAAATTTGACCTTGTAATTTGGCTTGATTTGGAACTTGACATTTAAAGTAGATGGATCAATTGGAGTATACTTTATCTTGTTCAATATTATGATCTTGACTTCTCTTTCTTTGACTATATGGCATAACTCATCAAAATATTTAAATTTACATTATTGATTCATGGAGTGGTGTTACCAAACTCAATGTGAAGGTATCTTGTAATTCATTGTCTACCACAAGGTTGGTCATATTATTTATCCTTGTCTTGTACGAAAGAAAATATCCATTGATTGAATCATTTGATTACTGCTTGAGATTAACAATTTTTCATAAGATTTATTTTCACTAATGATGACATATAAGTGTGATAAAAATTGATATGCCAAAGGTTTGAATGTTATAACTAATTTAAGTGGAATCTCATAGAACCACCATAAATCATAATCTTTGAGGCTTATTGTAAATATCTTGGTGACTAATTTATCATTATATACAGAGTCCAAGCATGTTACATGAAATTATCAGAGGTGTTGCTCAGCATCACCTTGACCCTCATAGATTGGTATCATAAGACTACAAAACTTGTTGGTAATGGGTAAGATTCTATCTCTTGTGCATAGATCAAAGTATGAGAAGCCATTGAGTGACTAGCTTTAGATACACCTTAATTTAATTGTAGCACTTTGGCATGTAACACTATAATAGTTTGCTCAAGAGAGTATGCATTAGGTGTTAGGGGATCTATAGCTCTACCAATTAGAGCATAATTGATTACTTTCTTATATGCAATTAAACACGAAATTATACCAGAATGATAAAGTAGCTAGAAACTTGAGACAGCAAAGAATTTGAGAGACAATACACACTCTTGTATTAAATACTAATAGAAGAAAATACAATAAGGAAGATGCCACTTCTTCCTCCACCTCAAAGGCTTGCCACACCTCAAGACCTTCTTCCCTCTCTCTCTTGCTCAACACAACAACTCTAAAGCCTGAGTTGCTATCCCTCCTTGAATGCTTTAGCTGATCTCCTTAACCTTGCTAACTTCAATGCTATTACTTGCCTTCTTCAATTATTACAATACATGCCTTATGGGTCTATAAATAAGATCCCATGCTTACAAAAATAGAACTCAAGTTACAATAATTAGACACGCAGCTCGTGACTATAATTAGTCGTTTGTCATGCAAACACTTGCTTCGCTTAACTGACTGTTCATCAATAGCAGTTTCAAAAATACATAGGCAATCGACGTCGGTCCCTATTGGTCTAGTGCTGCCGACATCGACTTACTCCCTGCCATCACTGGTCTCCTTCTCCACTGCATCTAACTGACATCGGTCATACTACTGACACCGGTGGCTCTGGTTCTTCAGCATCCTTTCTCTTGTGTCTGCAAATAATTAAAGCTTTTAGCTCCACACCTTAACAATCTCCCACTTGGAGATAAACAGCTGCAACCTATACCTGTACCTATACACCATCTATTTTATTCCTTAGGCTCTGTATCCCTCTTCAACATCACTCTTGAAGACCAACCACCACGCAAACCTGTGATGTAATACCTGTCTCTTATGCCATAAGAATTTTGCTCCTCCCAAATTCTCCATGATATACTTCTGAACCAACTCTACCCTTAGCTCAGAAAACTCCCTATTTATGAAACCCTACAACAAGTAACACAATACAATAATAGGATAATGTAGCTAATATTATCCAACCTGGTAAAGATAAAATACAATGGTCAAAGCTCCATTGTTCTGCAGCATAGTCAAGACCATATACCATAGCCTTCTGTCTCATGTGTCCATCCACTCTCTTCTCTAAAATGGGAATCCATCCCTCTATCCAGTGCTTCCTTCCAGCTAACAATGATACCAATAATTACCTATTTGGTTCTCCAAGAACTCACACTCTTCATCCATGCCAAGCTCCCACTGTTTCTGGATTCTACCTGCATTGCTTCTTCCATCTTCCTAGTTCGTGACTATCAGTAAGCAATATAAAGAAGGTGAACAATGAATATGAGGTTCACATACCTTTCCTGATGTCCACATGGGTGTTTAAGACTTATTAATTCACCCAACATCCATTTTAGTGACCGATATAGGCCATCTCCCAGTCTGCTCTCGACCGATGTTGATTCCCTGCACTGACCCTAACTGCCGACATCATTTCCTTGGCTGATGCCGGTGTCCCTCCTGCTGACATCGGTCCTTGTGACCGATGTCAGACTTCTCCTACCCAACCTACCGACCGTGTTGGTCTGCACATGACCGATGTTGGTATCTGGATGACTGACGTCGGTGCCAAGCGACCGACATCAGTGTCTGTGTGTTCTTGTAAGTGATGAAATTTTCATCCACGAGCTCTTCTTGGATCAAACCTCTATCCATGCTACCCTGCTCAAAATTATTCAGCCCCTGTGACTGATCTCTGTCCTTCATCTCCTCTGTAAACACCAAGGCTTCTTTGTTCCTGTCAAAAGCATCAAATTTCCTTTTTCTGTAATGAACTGTATCTATGCTTTCCAAATTCGAACACATACCTTTTAAATCAAGAACTTCCATTCCCTTCCTATTCTTGTGACCAAGCCTATTAGGCCACATCTTCAAATCTACACCAGAAGTAGAATCAGTAATACAAGTAGACAGATAAAGAGTATCTACTTTCTTACCTCTTGCTAGAACAAGTGCTCCCTTGGTAACCTTCCAAGAATATGTTGTGAGGGTTATTGTGCATCCCTCATCTCCCAACCTTCCTCCAGAAATTAGACTCTGCTTCAGAATTGGAACATGCATGACCTCTTTTAACACCTATGTGTTGTCAACCTGCAATCTCAACTGCACTTTCCCTTTGCCAACTATTTGACAAGGCATACCATCCCCTAAATAGAGCACTCCAAAATCTCCATGTTCATACTCATGGAACAAATCTCTGTTTGGGGATGCATGAAAAGATGAACCAGAATCTAAAATCCATGATCCTACCTGACTATCCAAAGAAAGTATGAGAGCGTCTTGCATCATAATATTTGCATCCTTTGCTTCTTCCATACCTGCATGTTTATTCTCCTTATCTCTCAACCAACACTCCTTCTTTGTATGTCCTTTCTTTCCACAAAACTAGCAGGTAATACCTTTAGACTCGGATCTCCTTCCCGACCTTGATTTCCCTTGCTCAACCTTCTCCCCTTGCCTTCCCCTACTTTCTACACTTAGAGCATTCCCTGATGATTCACCTGTGCTTCTCTTACGTATTTCTTCATTCAAGATCACACTCACAACATCATCAACTTTTAAGATTTTAGAAGCAGATGCAGAATTACTTACTGCCATAACCAAACCGTCCCAACTTTTAGGCAAAGAACATAAAATCAGGAGGGCCTTTACCTCATCATCAAAAAAAATATTGACTGAAGCTAATTAGTTTACCAAACCATGGAAATCACTGAGATGAGTATGTACCAATCCACTTTCCTGCATTTGCAAAGTAAATCGCTGCTTCATAAGATATACCTTATTAGAAGCCGAGGGCTTTTCATATAAATTTGCCAAGGACTTTATCAACTCTTTCATTGTCTTGCACTGTGATAAGCTGGAAATCACAGACGATGCAAGGCTCAACCTTATGGAATCGAGAGCCTTCCGATCAAGAACGTTCCATTCTTCATCCTTCATATCTGTGGGCTTGCATGCAACCCCACCTAATGGTAAGTACAAATCCTTCTGATATAGATAGTCCTTAATTTGCATCCTCCAATGTTGATAATTCTTGCCGTTAAACTTCTCCATTCATAGCGTACTTTCTTTTACCATTGCTGAACTCCCACTCAATCAGAAAACCCTGTGAATGACCTGTAATCAAAAATAATACCCTACTTCCTGTAAACCGTAGCTCTGATACCACTTGTCAGGGGATCTATAGCTCTACCAATTATAGCACAATTGATTACTTTCTTATATGCAATTAAACACAAAATTATACTAGAATGATAAAGTAGCTAGAAACTTGAGACAGCAAAGAATTTGAGAGACAATACACACTCTTGTATTAAATACTACTAGAAGAAAATACAATAAGGAAGATGTCACTTCTTCCTCCACCTCAAAGGCTTGCCACACCTCAAGACCTTCTTCCCTCTCTCTCTTGCTCAACACAACAACTCTAAAGCCTGAGTTGTTATCCCTCCTTGAATGCTTTAGCTAATCTCCTTGACCTTGCTAGCTTCAATGCTATTACTTGCCTTCTTTGATTATTACAATACATGCCTTATGGGTCTATAAATAAGATCCCATGCTTACAAAAATAGAACTCAAGTTACAATAATTAGACACGCAGCTCGTGACTATAATTAGTCACTTGTCATGCAAACACTTGCTTCACTTAACTGACTATTTGTCAACAGTAGTTCCAAAAATACACAGGCGACCGACGCCGGTCCCTGCTAGTCTAGTGCTGTCAACGTCAGCCGACTCCCTGCCGTCGCCGGTCTCCTTCTCCACTGCATCTGACTGACATCGGTCATACTGCCGATGCCAGTGGCTCTGGTTCTTCAGCATCCTTTCTCTTGTGTCTGTAAACAATTGAAGCTTTTAGCTCCACACCTTAACATTAGGTGAGTTCAATATAGAAGCTTATGTGGTGATCAAGGAAGGTGTGTAGGATTATTGTGCATAAATAGACATATCAATCTATTTAAAACCGAGTGATGCCCCCATACCTATGAATGATTGTACATATGTTAATGTAGGTATTGAAATATGAATAGAAACAATGGTAGAATCTAGAACACCTAAAGTGGAAGTGGAAGTGGAAGTGGAAGTGGAAGCTTGAGTTTATTTATTTCATCTCTTTCAATATATTAAAATGCATTAATCTTATGAGGTTTGGAATTAATATATTCAGTGAATTATTTTCCATTAACTTCATTTATTTGTTTTGGATTAGCTTTATTATCCTCAAGAGTCATGATAAATACATCATGCATAATATGCCTTATAATATTTTGAATGTACAATTGATCTTGTTCAAGTCATGATTGATTTTACAAGGAATTTATGTAATAGTGCTTTATTAGGAGCATTATTGCAATAATGTGAGTTGATTAAGGCTTTAAATTCTACATTGCTCATTTTAGAATTTTGGTTGTATTTGAATTTGATTAATGTCATTATCTAATGAATTTAAATAATAAATTTGAAATTAAGACAAAATTTAATGTTGAATTTTAAAATATATAAGAAAAATTCATTCATTATTACCAAGATTTTTAAATATAAGATTTGAAATTTTACAAGTGGTATGCAACTAGACAAGGTGTGTTTAATTTGTAGGCTCTTAGATATATTAATCCTAGTCATAAATGGTAAACACAATGGTGAAGGAACTAACTACATAGGATTCCATCATTCCCACAATGGAAAGAGTTAAAAGAGAATAGCCTAATCAACTAAGGAATAGACTATTCTAAAAGTAGGCCAATTAAATAAGTTAGATTCACAACATTCTGATATAGTGTTGAATTATGGAAATATTTTAAAAATAAAAAGTATAATACCAAAAAATAATTTGATTATTTAAACATGAAGAAGGAATAATAATTATCTTATTGAATGAATGACAAGTAGATCTGAGAAGTGTTGGTGCATAAATAGTCAAGATGATGCTTGGTTGTGATTTGTCATATTTTATAAATTAGCTCTGTATTAGCCTAGACTCTATCATCAAACTAGGGGTACTAGCATTGACATTTATATCTGAAAATTGACACTTTTGTCCTTTGCACAATACCAGTCCTTTTTTGTAATTTCCACTTGTCCCTATTATGTTTTATTATTACCTTGCATATTATCTATTTACATCATGCACACATGTTTTATATATCAGTGTGTAGATGAAAACCCTAGGTTCTCTAATTAGGTCATACCACCTTGAAAAACAAAGGTTAATAGGCTTGAGTGAATTTTATTTGACCTCAAATAATATTCTATTAGTGAGCACTACCTATATAGCCAATACTCTAAAGAGGGATTCAAAACATTGTAATTCTCCCCTTATTTGGGCTTGTGTGTGAACACTTGTGCAATATGATATATATGAGTACATGTACTGATCTAACTTTTAATGTGAAAAATATTTTTCATGGGTTACTATTTGAATGCTTAAAACCTATAAAAATATTTCTCCTATGATTGATTTGTAAATATGGAAGAATAGGGTAGTTTTTCAAGCCTGAGAGGTGTTTTTATTTAGTATAAGATAGATGTGTGCTTAATTTGTACTTGATCTTACTTGATGATAATTGATGGCATTTGACTTGCATTTATATCACATATTTTAAAATTATCTCATGGTAGGGTTAAAATAATACTATAATCTAACCCATAAATATGGAAATATTTTTAAATTTGATAATTTGTAAGGTTCAGACACTAGTGTCAAACTTGTGACACACTAGCATCAACACTAATGTCTTAGTTTGGATGGTAGTGTCTAGGAGGATAATTCTTTTTGAAGATCTAAAAATATCAAAGTATTATATTAATTAGCTTTAATATATATTCTAGGCTATATTTGATCTAGGTAATCAAAAATTCAAGGTCAAACTATAGGATAAACATTTAGGCACGATGAGATGGTGAACATAAGCCCCTTGAATAGCGGGAAGGTCCTAAAATGAAGGGTTGATTCATCAGTGATATTTTTCAATGTAAAAGACAATAATATCATTTAAAACCCAAATTTATCATCTAAATTTCCCCTTCCTCCTTAATCTAGTAATGCATAAGGATGAAATTGAATTAAAGGAAAATAAATGTGTTGCATGGTGTGTAAAACACACCCTGATTTAACTTGAGCCCTATTTAAATTTTTTTTTGTGTATTACCTAAAAATAAAATCATTTAATAATGTAATTAATTTATATAATATGAAAATTGATTAATTGAAATACTAGAAATAAAATATAGAAAGTAAGGATTACACATGTGTGTTGATGCAACCATGTTGCCCCTTGGTAGTTTGCTTTGGTAATGATGCCTCTTTGATAGAAATTAGAGATATATTCATGACTTGAGTTTAGATATGTGAAGAGGATAATTTAAGGGTGATCATGCCCCAAATTTATGCAAAATGGTGAGTTTTGCCAAGGCCATCGAGATCACTGAATCTCAATTACACAATTCAAATGTATACATAATCTAGCCAATCTCAGCTAGGTTAAATGGTGTAACCATATCAAATTATAAAGGGGGAGTAGTTCCAAGGCCATCTATGGCACTAAATATTAATCACACTACTCAAGGAAGCCAACTACTATAAATAAATAAAAGCTCAATCGGTGCATCTTGGTAATGTCAGTGCTTAAAATGTGTATATAATTTAAATATTTATCTATGATTTAGTGAATTTGAATAGTATCTACACCTCTAATGTGTCTCAAGATGAATT
>JARHVA010003251.1:1542500-1667500 GCA_037957365.1 Torreya grandis
ACAAAACCCATTTCAATCCAAGTTGAATCCCAACTACTCACATGAGCCAAAATGAGTCATAAAATAATTAAACCCCACCATAAAGACTTATGGATTTCCCAAAAAGAAGGCCTTGAATCAAATAATAAACCCAATTGAGCAACTATAATACTTAGGAGAACTAAATAAACAAAATATCCTTCATAAAATAATCAAGGATACCAAGAAACCTTAATTGTATTAACAAAAACAATTTTGAACACAAGATTTAAAACCATAATTCAAGTATTTACATAAACCCATGATTACACATTAACAAAACCTCCTTAACTCACAAACCCATCTTGGTCATGATATTCTAGATAAAACCCATATGATTAAACCACACAATGACCAAATAACTCCATATCAAGGAATACCAACTTAATCATGCCTCAAAGATAGTTGCAAATGTGGAATGTAGGTCCAATGGTAAGTCTCTAGACTTACCATCTCAACTACCTTGAAATGGCCAAGATAATAATAAATTATGCGTGATTGAAATAATAAAACCAACAACATGACTTACTTGTAAATCACCTAAAAATGTAGATAACCATGGCCTCCAAGTAAAAGAGAAAAAACTTTGATGTTCATTCCATTTTTTCCTCTTTCTCTTACACCTAATTGAGCTCATTTAAACTCTCTTGGTTTCCATTAAGTACCACCTTCATTATACATTTTTGTCATGAATGGATAGGAACGTGGTCTAATAAACAAGCTCCATTTCCCCCACAACTCCTACAAGTTCCTAAATAAAATGTATCTACAAAAATAGTCAATAATTCTCAAACCAGTTCAACCTAACATCCATGGTTTCCATAGATAAATTTGATGGCATTTCAAGTTATGATTTGAATAAAATGAACTCAAAAAAACCAAAATGAACCAAAAACTAAGTCCATGAAATTACTCAATAGTTGATGGCCTCAAAGATTGGGTCATCATTACCTAATTATCCATTGAGGTCAAGCCCCATCAATAATAAAATATTAATAATCAACTAATGCTCACCCCATGACCTAGTCATTGTCCCTTTACAAGGTCAAGACCTACAATCAATAATTAACATGATCACTAAGCAAGAAACTTAAAACTCTCACCAATGGAGAAACCACCAAGTACCAAGACTATAAAAATAATGCAATTACCAAAATAATGCAATGCAAGCAAAACATAAGAGGCAATCATGCCCACCAAGATAAAAATATTGTACTCAAATACCATTGACACAACTGAGTAAAGAAGGATATTAAGGCATACAAATCTAAAAATTCATGTCAACCACAAAACAAAACTAAAGCTCAGAATCACCTCAACTTAGAAAGAGTCAAATAACTCATCATTACCCCCTATATCCATTGCTAAAAAAGGCCATAGTCAACCTAGCTCATTTCCCTATTCTTATAATTATCAAAATAATAAATCAATAGTATCTAAATAGAGTGCCAACATTAAATATAATAAAGTAAATTCTAAACTAAATTTATCCAATATGATAGTATAACATTTCCATGATATTGTCCCATCAAAGATCAAGTAATTACAATAATGAATCACATCAAATGCCAATGATAATAATTCATAGTTATTTGAATAAATAAACAATAGTTCTAACAATTTAATATACTAAACATTGGCCATTTGATCAATAAGTAATGTCATATAATAAAAATAATGCATCAAAAAATGAAGTCATGACATCCTCCCCTTCTTAAAGAGGAGTCATCCTGATTACTAAAATAGCCAAGAATAACGCTGCCTAAAATATGTTCATCTTCTCAAGTAGCCTTTCTTTCACTCAATGGATCTCATTAGACCAGAATTTGTAAAATATATCCATTTCATAGTTTAACATTATGATGATCTAGGATATTCTAAGGTTCCAACTACATTTTTTCATTTTCTAAAACCTAAATATTTTTCCAATCCAAGACATGTGAAGGATCAGGTACATATTTTCTTACTAAAGCAACATGAAAACATCATGAATCCTAGATAGAAAATGAAGAAGGGCTAATAAATAGGGAATTAGGTTAATACTTTATTAATGTCAAAAGGTCAAATAAAATATAGGGCCAACTTAGAAGTCTTCCCAAACTTATTTGAACTTTTATACGGTCTAACATAGAAAATATTTTTCACCAACATTAAATTATTGGGGTATTTTCTTTAAATCAACATTACTCTTTTTCCTATCTTAATCAACCTTAAAAAATTTGTGTATCATAGTTATTTCTTCATCATATTCCTATAAAAAATTTTAGACAAAAATAATTATTAATGAGTGAATGCGAGAACTAAATCGCTTCATCAAATGTATTTTCCATGTGGAAAAAATTATGGTTTCTTTCTATTACATACTTATTCTATATTATTTCATGGTTAATATATTTTTATATTATTTATGTTAAAATAAAACCAAATATTGGTTGGCACGTATATGTGCTAAATAAGGATTTAGAGGTTAATAATGATAACAACTTATAGGATATATATTCCTTTGATTTTTTATAGAACATGTTCTATTTATGCATAACTGATAGTATATTGTAGAGTACTTTGATCTCAATGAGAGTGATTACAATAGATCTCTTTGCTTAGATTATGTGCATATATATGTATGATCAGTTTTTTTTTAATAAGAAGTATGAAGTAGACTTAATTGACTATCTAATATGATTTCCTTTTATGTTATTTTGTGATTTATAGAATTTTGCATATAGAATATAAGTCGTGTTTAAATCCTTTTATTAAAAGCTTTGTTAGTATTTGACTAGATCTATTTTCCATGCAAGTGTATTCTCATAAGTTAAATATCTACGATTTCAATATAGATGTGTAAAACCTCTATATATGTATAAGTTTATGTAATTTATCCCTTAGATAATAGGGTTATCCCTATAATTATCATGTTTTGGTGAAACACAAGAATCTCTACTAATAATGGTGTGGTGAGTGTGAATCTCATCAGCCAAGGAGATGCCATAATGTCTACATAATCAAAGAGGGGTATAAATCTATTTAGAGTAAAATATTCATAATTTTTTAGAAGAAGAAACATAAAGGATACGATGTGTATATTAGGAATCTAAAATAATTTAGTCCATGCATTAGTAGATAAAAACCCAAAAAAGTATAAAGGACATAACATACTAAGCTTACTCCCTCATGAAATTTTGCAAATGAATTTTAAGAGCTATTGAAAGAAAGAATACTACCATCAAACCTTCCCAAAAGTGTCCCTCTTCCAAGAGTAACCCAAAAACATGGTTTTCCCCTAATTTGGTGCTCCAATTCTTTGTCAATGATGAGTTGTTTACTCCTCCATCATCTCTCAATGTACTAATGGCTTAGGCTCATAAATTTGATCAATGTGTGTAAATAGTTGAAACTTGCCTATTAAAATTTATACATAATAAGTTTGTATGAATGAATCTTAAAAATGGTGGTATTGGCCCTCTTATTTATTAATTTTTTTAAATATCAAAATCAACCATGATCATCCATCTTGAGATCAAGATGTGTGGTCATGAATCAATTTAATTTTTAAGGATCAAGCCATAAATATCCCCATTAATATTTGGAAGAATGGGGAATTAATAAGGCATGGGAGGGCTTAAACCTGATATGTGTTCCATTAATGGCTTGTGGATGCCACCCCATTAATGATGTCATAGGGTGATGCAGATTTGAAGAATGAATTTTTAATTAATATATTTTCAATAACTTTCATGGATTTTTCACTTAAGCCCTTGATTTGGTTTAATTTGTCTAAGTGAGTTTAATTAATTTTTGTAATTATTTGGAAATTGGTTGTTCATTTAGTTAAACTGGATGAACTATAAATTTATTGGGTCATAATTTGATTGGAGTATAATTAAAAGGTGTCAGTTGTGTATGGAATAATACCCTAATTAGAGCATTATGGACACAAAATAACACATGCACATGACATGTGCTTCTGAATTAGAAGAATTCAATGGTCTAGGGTGTCATTTTGCATGGTCTCAATTTGAATCTAAGTGATCTGAGAAATGATAATAATCACATAAAATACATTGCCCCATTCAAGGATACATTAGCCTAAATCTACATCTGTACTTGACAATTTCAAACCATTTAGCATGTTTTAGTGATTTTAGCCTAGATTATGTGTTATCATAGAATATTACTTACATTTATAAATTTTAGTATAATAGAGATAGGAATTAAATGTCTACATTTTACACATATTTTAGAAGGCAAATCAAGAAATTCAATTGAAGCAACATCTTTTCAAAGAATGAAATAGTTGTTAAGAAGAAGATGGAAGGTAATGATTGGAGAAATGACCCACTAATGCCCCATCAAGAGGGCATGCAAGAATGAAAAAGAGAGATGGACTCTTGAAAATAGAGAAAGAGTGAAATTAACCCATGGATAATATTATATCCATATGAGCCAATGATTGCATATGTTGATTCCTAATGATCAAAAATAGAATAGAATATAATGGGCCCCAAATTAAGGGAATTGGGAATAATGCAATCCCAAAATAGAAGTGACACACTTTATCACACACAAAAGAGGGTAAAAGTTGTAGGATTAGGTAATGATCAATCTCGAGACAAGTTACACACTTTGAATTACTAGAATGAGAGCAAAAGTTGTAGATCTTAGAATTAGAAGAAAATTGAGAGCATTGCTCCAAAGAAAGGAGGTCAATGTATTAATAATGTACCCTAGTAGAGCAGATTTTATCGGTTGATAAATTGATTTTTCCCTAGTAGGGTTGATTTTGATCACTAATAAATGATTTTCCCCTAGTAAGGTTGATTAGATCAGTGATCGATATGAATATTATGCCTTGAGAAGGAAAATTGGTAAGTATAGCTCAAGGATATAACCTAATGTAGAGATTAAAAATGAGTGAGCATAAACACAGATGTGAGGGTCTAATTACTAAAGAAGCCACAAAACACTAGGCATACAAAGATTCACAAAGTGATGAAAGAGATGATTGTAAGAATAAAGGTGGCCTAGATGACCCAAGATATGTCATGTATCCAAGCATTGCCTACATAATCCAAAGGAACCTCAGACAAGTGTAGTTTTCCTAGAATTGGGATAAAATGGAATGAGGAATGAAGAATAGAAGAAATATGGACCAATGTTCAATTTTTTAATCATGTTAGGTAATTTATATGCAAGATAATGCCTTCACTAAATGTTATAATATAATTTAGGAGATGCACATCCCAAACTAATCATAGAAATATTCAATTAGACTCACAGTGTATGTCAAGAGATGTACATCTTGCATAGAGTCTCATATGAAGCATGATGTATTTGGAATTGATTTTCTAAAATTCATTAACTTTTAGATTTGGATCACTTGGTGTTTACTATAGCAAAATGGAAATTATGAATCATAAGTATGAGTAACTTATAATAACATTGTATTTTTATTTCAATTATTCGGTTTAAATGTGAATATTTATAACAAAAGATAATGATAAAAACTACCAATACCAGATTTCCAAATATTTACATTTAAATAAAAACAAATAAAAATAACAATAAAAATAACAAATATAATAATGTAATCTAGCTTAAAATCAAGATATGAACAATTAGGATTTTAGTATGAACAAGAATGTATAAAAGCAAAGCAAAAAAAATCAATAAACAACATGAAAGCAAGTTATAAATAATCAAGATTCATGTGTACTAACAATATTGTACTTGGAAAACAAAACAAAATAATAAGTTAAATACAACTCTAAACAAATCAAGCCTAATTGAAAACTAGAACAAAAGTGGTTATAGAATGTATTTGAACTCAAAAGAACAAAAGAATACAATACAAGATAAAGAAGTAACACAAAACACCAAAATAACAAAACACTAAAAATAAACAATAAAAGGATAAATATGAACAAATAACAAAACAATAGAGAAATAAAATAAAAACTCAACAACAATGAAAATGCAATACAGACACAATAAAATACAAATGAACGATGAATAAAAATACTAAAAAAATAAATAGAGAAAAAACAAAGCAAAACAAAACAACAACAAAAATAAAATAAAAACACACAAACAAGAATTAGTCATAATGTTAGTGGAAATAGAAAAAAATTATTCATGCATGTGTAATAGAGGCATTACTCTCTATGACAAGGTGGCACCTAATCTAATAAATAATGAGGCTAGCACAATAGAACAATAACAAAAGAGATAAAGTTTCCCCCAAGTGATAGTGAAATAACACAGAACAAAATGGGGGAAAATAAGAAAAGGAAGAGGGTAGTCGAGCTGACTCCAAATGCACAATACAAGTAGATGTTGCCTACATAGTTCCATGGATGCAATATCCAATATGAACTTCTATCAAATTTAGTTCTCTAGAGAAATGAGATAGAATAAAAATTATGATAAGAAAACATGATTGATGTTGTATATGAAGGAAGGAAATGGGCTCACAAAATGGTGAGAGTGTTCAAATTAGTGCTCACAAAATGGTGAGATTGTGGAATTAGTTGTTTGAAAAATGGAGAGAGTGTTCAAATTAGTGTTTATAAAATTGTGGGAGCATGGGATAAAAATAAAAAAATTGCAATACAACATTTTTATTTGATTTGTCAATCATTTTATAATGTTTTTGTGTTTTTGGGATAAGCAACATAAACAAAATATCAACAAGAGGCCTAAAGAACTACCTAACTAAGGAGATGAAATTTAAAAAGTAAGAGATCAAACAACATCTAAACCACATGTAATAGTGATCATGGATATAAATAATGGCATAGGGAACCAACTAATCTATGAGATACATGTCCAAGAGTAGAAGTTCCAATAACAACTAAAGTCAGTTACAACAACCTCTGTGATCCTTTTAAGGCAACGATGCCTACTAAATAATAGACAAATAGCAATAGAATAGTATACAATATTAGATAAATCTAAAGAACCATTTATTTTGAAAAAACCATGTGTTGATGTATCTATGTTCACTTGTCTCTAAGAGGAAGCTGCAAGATACTATTCAGGCTAAGTTGCTTTGTAAGACTGATGTTGAGTGTGTCTAGAATGCCTTATGAGTCATAACCAAGATCATATTGGTCAAGAGATATAAATATCTAGGTTATAATGGTCTAGGTTATGAAAATAATATTATTCTAAGTATAATGATCTAGGGTGGAATGAGACAAAATGAGTATGGTCTAGAAGAGGATGGTCTAGAATGGGATAAAAAGATTCTAGTAGAATATAAATAATCTAAAGTACCAATGGGCCAAAATTTCAAAAAACTAAAATCATAGAATAATATTATTTGAATGATAATGGTCTAGGGTAGGTTGAGACATAATGAATATGGTCCAGTTTAGGATGATCTAGTATATAATAGTGGGATAAAATGACTTCAGCATAAGTTTCCCCCAAGTAAGGGGTCTTGTAGACAATGGTTCAAAAGGATGTCAAATGTAGAATAAATTGATATTTAAAATTTTCATGGGATTTGGAAGTTCTTTCCCACCTTGAGTAGTCATCTGATATGCCCTCAATCCATAGTTTGTTATGATGACATATGGGCCCAGCCAATTGGGTTGAAACTTACCCTTATTTTTGCATTTAGCATTAGTATTCTTCTAATTCTCTTTCAAGACCAAATCACAAATTTCAAACTCTTGATGGAGAATGCACTTGTTATATCTTCTATACGATCTATTCTAATAGGCTTCAACATTGTCTAAGGTAGCCAAACACTTGCCATCAGGGAGTTATAGCTCTTATAACCTAGAAACTCTATAATCTCCATCATCTTCAATATTCTCCAAGTATATTCATAGTGAAGGCAACTTTATATCAATTGGGATAATAGCTTATGTGAAATAAATAAGGGAATATGGAGTGGCCCCTATGAGGGTTTGATGACTAGTGCAATAATCCCAAAAGGTAGAAAAAAAATTCAAGTACCAGTTATGGCCAGTGTCATTAACAATCTTCTTTAGTATTGTGACAATGGTTTTGTTTGACACCTCATATTGACCATTGCCTTATGGGTTATATGGTGTTGATTTCTTGTGCTTGATTTTGAATGTTGCACAAAGAGCCTTCACATCTTAGTTTTAAAATGATCCACCATTATCAAATATACTTTGAGCTAGGATACCATATTGACAAATGATATGGTAATGTATAAAATTGGAAATATACTTCCCAGTGATGTAAGTGAGAGGAATAGCCTCGATCCTCTTCATACAATACTCAATAATAATGAGAATATGTTTATGGCCATTAGATGATGTTGGTTTAATTTTCTCAATGAAATGAAGGCCCCATGTAACAAATGGCCATGGTGTAGTAATCACTTGGAGTGGCAAGGAAGGTGTGTGTATCAAATTACTATGTTTTTGGTAAGAAACACACTTCTTAACATAATTACAAGTATTTGTTTCCATATTAGGCCAATAGTAACCTGATCTGAGGAGATTTTTAGCTAAGACTACACCATTAGTGTGGGCCCCACACATTCCTTCATGAACCTCCCTAAGCACTAAATTGAATTCTCCTAAAGATAAATAATGAAGTAGTGTTTCATCATAGCCTTTATGATAAAGCATGTTTCCAAGGAGGGTATAACAGGCTATGCGATGAAGGAAAAGTTTTTGATCATTATTAGAAAGGTTAGATAGAAAGACTTATTCATGAAAATAATTATAAATATCTTGAAACCAAGGTACTTTAGGTGGGGGATTAGGACCATCAATGGTTCATACCCTTTCTAAATCTATAAAGACATGAGCAAGTTGTAGAATATTTTCAATGAGAAACTGATACTCTTTAGTACTATTATTAATCTATATCATCAACCCAATTTTTGCCATTACATTGATAGATCTATTATTGTCCTATAATATCTATTCAAATTGTAGAGATTTGAAATGAGTCTTGAGATTATCCATAATATGCTTGTAGGGTACAAGCTTATCATCTCTAGTCTGATACTAATCTATGGTTTGATTTATAATTAATTAGGGATTCCCATATAGCATTAAGTGCTAGATATCCCATTGTACTGTAAGATGAATTCTTGTAATAAGTGCTTCATACTTGGCCATATTATTGGTATAATGAAAATTAATATGAAATGCCTTGGGAATCAAAGCCCCTTATAGTGTAATCAAAAAAATACTATCCCAAAGTGAAGGAACCATGAAAGTATAGATTTCATTACTCAGGTTCATGTAGTACTTTTATTATCATAATATAATTATCTAGAAAATCAAATTTGAGTGGTTAATTATCGATAACAAGAGCTTCTATAATTTAACCTATAATTACCCACCCTTTGATGTATTTTTGGTTCTAGTACTCAACATCAAATTTGGTCAATAATGTGACCCATTTTTCCATGTGGCCTAGAGATTTACTTTGGACAATAAATATTTGAGGGGGTCCACTTTAGTAATGACAATAGTTTTGTTATTCAGCATATAGTGTCATAAATTTTGGGAGTTGAACACCATGGCTAAATATTCCTTCTCAATAGGTATATAATTATGCTCATTAGCCACAAATTTGCATCTTAAATAGTAAAATACATGTTTTTTTCCTTGATCATCATGATGGTCCAAGAGTACCCCCAGTGCATATTCAATCATTGAAATACAAAGAAGCAATAATTTTTTAGGTACTGGTGGTATCAAAATTGGTAGGTTGGCCAAGTATGTTATGAGATTTATAAATTTTGATCGACACTTCTTATCCCATTAAAATGTTACCCCTTTCTTCAATAGATGTGTAAATGGGTGGCACTTATCTACTAGTTGTGAAATGAACCTACAAATAGATTGGATCTTTCCTTATAGGTTGTAGAGCTATTTGAGACTGGAATGTGAAGTCATTATAAAAAATGGTCTTGACCTTATCAAGATCCACTTCAATCCCTCTTTACTACATAATGAATCCTAAAGTGATGCCAAATTAAAACTTTTTGGGATTCAAATAGACCTTATACTCATGAAGTATCTCGAAGATTCTTCATAGAACATCAAAATATCCAGTACATGTTCTTGATTTAGCTAAGATGTCATCAACATAGTCTTCAATAAGATCATGCATCATGTCATGTAAGATGATAGTCATAGCATGCTGGCAAGTGGCTCTAGTGTTCTTCAATCTAAATGGCATGACTTGATAATAGAATGTTCCCCAAGGTGTGGTAAATGTAGTTTTATGTTGGTCTTATTGAGCTATCTTGATCTAATTGTATCCTAAAACTCCATCTATGAGGGTCAACATCCCATACCTAGCTATATAATGTATAATCATGTTGATGTTGGGTAGAGGAAAATCATCTTTGGGGTATGCCTTATTGATATCTCTAAAATCCATACAAAGACATATACCCTATGGCTTTTTACTAATGGGGATTATATTTGATATCCATTTAGAATAATTTAGTGGTCTAATAAAGCATGCTCCTAATAATTTCTCTTGTTCTAATTTTACTAAAAGAGTGATGTGTGGATACATCTTCCTCAATTTTTGTTTGATTGGATTAACATATAGATAGACAAGAAGTCAATGCACAACTAAATCAATATCTAATCCTGGCATGTCAAAGTAAGCCCATATAAATATATCAATAAAATTCCTCAAAATGATGATAATGTGTTCATGTTCTTAGTTAGGTAGAGAAGCTCCAAGATAAATAATTTTGAGATCATCATATATTCCTAGGTTCACTTTAGTAGTGTTTTCTACAAAGAGTGTAGAACCATCTTCTAGAATAGTAGGCAGTGTTTTATCCTGATCTTATTTTTCTACTTCATCCTCTAGTTATTTTTCCCAAAGCTATAGATAATGATACAAATTTGAATCCATCAGTTTAGGTAATGGCTAACTAGCAAATATCTCTAGAAAGTTAAGAGTGGTCCACTCAAAAACTTTCTATTTTTTTGATATGATATTGGTAATGGTTATGGAGTGAAGACTTGATGGACCTTGTGAATCCTTTAGGGATGAGAAAAATTTCAATCCAAAATTTCCTAAAATAGGTTTTTAGTCAAGGTTTTTTCTTTTTCTTAACTATTTCCCTAATCAACAAGTGCCTCAAAAAGGTTTTCACCCAAGGATCTTGATGTTTTATCTTTTTCATGACCAAAAAAGTTTGCCTACTCTCCAAAGTAGGTAAAAAGGTCCAAAGAGAAATCAAATCCTTATTTATGATAAATGATTGGCAACCCATCTCTAAGGTCCATGTACTCGATTATAGATTCCTCATTCTAGAATTCATCAAGGCATATGATTGAATTTTGCTTATCCCAATCAATGAGTTTGGGATGGAAAAGGTAAAGGGAACAATGGGATGTGATAGTTATAATGGATCTTGAGTAAAATAAGTCCATATTATCAATCTCATCATAAATACTATAATGGGACATTGTATCATTGCCAAGAGTCTTTTTACTAGTCAATTCACAAGAATCACTATCAAAAGACATGAGCTCACCCCCAAGCTATATAAATCTCAGACCTTAATTATTGTTAGGTTTACCAATCAATAAGGGTACCAAGATTCCTTTCCCTTGTGGCCTAAGGCCTTTTCATATCTATTAAAAGTTATCCATAATCTGATTAGGGATAGGATATTTGGGATTCCAAATATAAATAGCAATGCCATCAGAATATAACTAGTCTCCTTTGATAAAAGCTTCCCAATCCTAATTTAGTGAAGTAGAAAGTATGAATACCATTGGTCATTTATATGTATCTTTATTATTTTTCCAAATCATATTGGGTCTAAAAGGTATTTTGGAAGGTTTGGTTTTGACAAAATATTTAGGAGACTTGGGCAACCTAGCAATATGGAAGGCTTATTTCAAATGGTATGTGGAAATGCCAACATCCTCTACAGTGACTTATTGTGTAAGGGTTACAAGAAATAGATAAACCAAAGTGGAAACAAGGTCACTTGGGTTGATATAATTGGATTTAGGTGGATGCAAAATTATTTCCTTATTCTTCTTTGCAATGAACTCAGAACTAGGAAAATAGTTATAATTACAAAATGCAGCCTCTAGGTGTTTGTAATATTGGTAAGGTTGTAGATCAGTAGGAACAATGACTTCAATCCCATCATGGGGGAGCTTGAGGAAATGATGTAAATTGAATGGGAAAATCTATACTTCATGGATCCAAAGACAACAAAGAATTTTATTATAAGGAAACTCAATAACCATAATATGTAACAAGGTATGATAGGACACAGACCCAACAATGATTGGCAAACATATAGTCCCAGAAGATTCTTTTTTGACATTATTGTATGCCTTGATTGTAATTATCTCTAGATGTATGTCCTTTGAAGTATAACCCAATTGATACACTAGCTTGAGGGACACTATATTCAAGCCTAAACCATTGTCTATAAGAACCCACTTGATTTTATGGTTTTCAATGATGATTTAAATATACAAGGGGTTATTATGGCTAAGACCAAGAGTGGACATATCTCTTTGATCAAATGTAACCTATTAGAATGGAGAGAAATTCCTTACAAGTGTTTAAATATGTTCAAGGTAATGTCTTGGGGAATAGTGAATTTTAAATAGTTTTGTGAACTTCAAACGCACACAAAAGATCTAAAATAGAAATTTGCATAGTGGTTTTACTTAGTTTGTCTGAGATACTATATAGATTTTCAATAAAATCATGAGAACATTTAGCCTTGGCTAGAATAGTGTTCAATTTTGGATCCAAAGGCACAATCTTCACATTAGGTCCAATGTTGGAAGAGGGCAAAGGGCCTTAAAGGATGACTTGCAAGCATCTAGTTATGATTGTGTAATCTAGAAGTGGTAAGGAGCCATTATAATTAGAAGATGAAGACAAAGGGCCTTCGATGGTGACTCATGGGTGTCTAGTTGTGTTTCCACAATTTTGAGTTGATAAAGAGCCATTATAATTAGAAGGGGGTTTAGAAATACTAACCCATAAAAACTAAGGCACAATAGAATTAATTATACCTGATGTGATGTTACTTTAAGGGGAGCATGCTAACCTTATAATGAGGGGTCCAGTAATTTGAGAAGCATAGTATGGTTCACAATATTTAACCATGATGGTGGTAATGTGGTATTAAAAAATACACTCCATAGTGTTATTTTAATCATAAGGATGTTGTTGTAACCTAGGTTATCAGCATGGGTATCATGATCTTGATTATGATCATGTTGATTATGATTTTGGCCTTGGGCTTATTTCCATTGATTCTATCATTGGTTATAATTATTTCTTACCAATTTTTTATTATGCCTAAGAAATAGATCTTTGTAAATGATCATATCCTGATTAGTGTTTTGTGAGGCAAGTTTTATTTCAACCTCACCGCTTTCAATAAAATATTTAATGAGATGTTGAGATTGAACACATTGATAAGCACCATGGTCAATAACATGATGGAAATTGTAAAAGTCATCTAAATGATACTAATCAAGTTTGGATTGATCTTTAAGAAGTGGCCTTGGTATAGTCTATACAATCATATTAACTACTACGAGCTTTTAGAACATGGTCTCAATAGGCTCTCCTAGTTTTCTAAAGACTTTATAATTATTGAATGCCCTTCATGGAGGGGCCCTTTGTAAATTAGTTGGTGGATTAGGTGGATTTAATTACACATTTGGAGTTGGAAAAGCCTACACCATTTGTACATGTCTAGATTCAATCCTTCTATTCCTACCATGTTCTTATTTTTATTAAGCCCATTAGGTTTCTCTATTATAATAGAGTAGGTGATTGGGTCTGATTAGACATTTGACCCTGTGAGTAAATCTTGACAAGGATTTTAGTTACAATCACCTTCTTAATCTATACACCCTTATCTATAATTTACTCAAATGTGTTTTCACAAGATATTTATAGGTTATGATCCACCTTAGGGTGTATATTCTATGTAAAAATATTGGCCAACTATTTATCTGGTAAATTGTGTTAAAAGCATCCAGATAATGTTCTTCACCATTGTAGATATGTTTTGAATCTTTCTCCATCTCATTATTTGGATTTGTAAAAGTCAACCATAGTTAATTCATGTTTCATATTATAAGAGAAATGGTTGATAATTTTTTAGATAAACCATTCCAATCTGTCATTGATCCCTTAGATAACTTGAGGAGCCAATCTAAATTTTGTCCCATCAAACTACATGGAAAAAAGTGAAGCAAGTAAATGTTGTTATAGGCTACCTCTTGGCACAATACAAAAAAATATTGGATATGTTCATGAGGGTCACCCTTCCCTTTGTATTTATCAAACTTGGGTGCCTCAAAATGAGGTGGAAAGGTGACTTAGAGAATACTTAAGTCAAATGGTTATGGACATATCTCATCAAAATTATATATCTTGACTCAATTTCCCATATCCAATATCGACATAATTTCTTTCATTGAATTCCACTCCTACATGTTTGGTGAATTTGTAGGTGGAATATAATTTTGTTGGGGTAGTATGTGATCATATTGAATTATTTTGTTAGGGATATAAACCCTATGATCTATAATTTTGTTTTGGTTTAATATTTTAGTCAAGTAGGTGAGTCACTAATTCTTAGGTTGATAAGCATTCCCTAAAATTTGACATCATGAATTGTAAGTGTTTTGTTGATTTTGGGGAGTATGTGATCGATTCACCAAAGTACGCATTATTTGAGAGGAACTTGCCAAAGTATTTTAAATAATAACCTCAATATGTGTTGTATTTTTTGTCCCTTAGTTTTGAGAGGGAATAAGAGTCTCTTAGTGATTAAATAATGTATGTTCCATGTCTGGTGAAGAATTTTTTGAAACATCTTGTATCTTGTTTTGTTTAATTGAGATTCCATGATTTATCATAGATGTGTTCCCAACAAGATTATGCTACATTTATTCTACTACATTCTCTTATTCTTTAGAAGCATTGTTTTATATTAAAATGGTATCCAAAGAGTCACTCAAGTCCATGATAAGCTAGTTTGCATATCATTAACTTATTTTCTTAATCTTGGTAGTAAGATCTTGCTCATTGGGTGTTGACTCTATGAGTGCTTCCTTTCCTTTGCTAGAAGAATCAATGTTAGATTTTGTAATATGAGCGAGGTATTATTCTCACTATTTTTATTCTACCATAACCAATGTGTGTAATTGTTCTATAGGAAAATCTGATGGTATTCTATCACTTGAATCAATCAACCTTAAGAGGGCTCCATCTTTGTCTTTTAAGGGTTGATGTTCAAAATAGTATTCTTTAGATCTAGAAGTTGATGGGATATCTTAAAATACCATAGAGTTATCTTATCCATCATAAATGCTCTTTCTCATAAGTAGGGTTGTAATATATCCCACTATGAGTATACATTTGCATCATGTTTAGAATATTGTTCTCTACATTCGACAAGATGTGAAATCTATTTTAAAAATGTTAAAAGGCATGATTTAATATCTTCAAACATGTGACAAGATAAAATGAGAATATAATAAAATAAGTGGTATAGTACCACATAATTAGAAGAAATGGTCATGAATTTACTCAACTTTGGTGAGTTGAAATTGTCAAATTAGAAGAGGCTATGATAAATTTGGAACCTAAATTGTAAGATAACACAATAAACTTAGGTCAAAGGTATGTCAATACTATAAAATTTAGATACAACTATGATGAATTATGACTATAAAATTAAATGAGGGTCTTTCTAATTATGAAGATAACAATGCAAACCAAGAAGTTCAAAACATGAATTAACACAAAATCTCATAAGTGTAAAGTTAAAACCAAATGAGCATCATAATTTTGCCACATGGTATTAAGAGGTAGAATGGTCCAAGAACATAGAGTGTGAGTGAATGAAAGATAATCTAAGTCTACAATGATTATGAGTCTAGGTAAAAAACTTCAATCCAAATGGAAAATTGTACCCAAGTTTACTCAAACCAAGTGCAAATAGTAAACCAATAATACCTTGTCCTAGAACTTACAAAGGTGAGATTTCAAATTTATATTAAAAAGGAAGGACTGTGAGATTTTAAAAAAGTGGTAAAATGGTCTAGACTCAAATTGGTAGCATGAAAATGTTGTTTATAAGATACAAACATAATTTTCTAAATGATGATTTAAATAAGGCAAAAAGTGATTTTGATTTGGTCAGCTTAACACCTCCTTGTTCAAATAGAATAGTGCATAACAAAGGTGTTTGGTTGTATGACATGTTTTGGTTTTTAAAAAGTTTTAGACTCAAAAATACCAAGCAAGTAAAGGATAAAATGAAAAAATACACCTAAGTGCAATGTCTAAAGTCCTAAAACTGACAAGGTTGCATGATACTATCAAATTTTATAAATACATGCTCTTGAGAGGATTTCAAGTGTTAATCATAAAATTAAAGCACATGAATAAGTAGTGTTTTTACACCCCCACATTCTCTCAAAATATTTTATGATTACATGGAACTTTAGGTTACTCTCCATACATCAATAGTATTTCTATGGCAAGTGGGGTTGTTCTAAAACTAAATTATCATCCATTTTTAGATGGTCCCAAGTGTGGATAACACAAGATATACTCACATCATTTGAATATGCATTAACTAGTTTATTGTGAAAAGGTGTTATCCTTTTCACAACCACTACATCCATCACTTTCTCATTATAGTGCAATGTTCACCCCTATGGTTTGAGGTAGTATCTTACTAATAGAGTTTGTTTAACCACACAAACAAACATCCCAGTAAGTTGACCTCAATTTGTATACCCCATTATGGAGTGGGGTTGAAATAATGCTAGGAGATGAATTTTGAGGTCAATGCTTCCCTAGATAACCCATAAGGATATGATTAACTCCCACTCATAATCCAAATTGTATAAAAATAAAAGATAAGTGAAAATACTTTAAGGTTGCATTTGGATCACCCAATTCATATGGATTTGGGGAGGGACTTGATGATGTTATTTTAATGCTTTTTGGATTAAAAATAACTAAGGTAAATAAAGAAAACTTTTGGTCACCTAAGTTCCCTAAAGTATATAGGGGGATAACATACATGCATCAACCATTTCAAAAAAATAAATAACTTTGAAAGAACAACCATAAAACAAAACACTCTTAAGAATATGTATCTAAGTATGAGTATTTATTTTTGTGCACCAAAGTGAATTTTTTTTTAAATTTGTCCTCGTGGCCTTAGTTGAAAAACTTGTAGAAACTTTCAAAAATAAGCAAACATAAAAAAACTAAATTATTTTTAGGCACAAAACAAAATGTTCAAGACAAACACTTTCAAACTTGTGCCTTTTTCTAGATTATGACCTAAAATTTTTAGAGGGTTTATGCCTACTTAAAATCCCAAAGATAAATGATAAAACAAGATTTTAAAATAATCTATCAGGTCTCTATTTTTCTATCTCAAATATCGATGTTGTTTCATGTAGGGATTGACATTGATTTACAAAAATTGGTGTCAATCAGTTCATAGAGGGTCAATGCAGGTTGACTGAAATCGATGTTGGTTCCTATAAAAATGTAGAAAAACATAATTATTTTCATGAAAAAATAAGGTTAGTAAAACAAGTATAAAAACCATAAATCTTTCTAGATCCTACATTAAAAAGGTTAATTAAATAATATGCACATTTTAAAACATAGAATAAAAACCATTAACCTTCAATAAAAACCCATAAATCACATTTTCTACCATATTCTACCATTCACATAGTAATTGATAATGGTTCTAAGAGGATTGACGTCAGTCAAATAGATTTGACACTGATCTCTATCTAAATTGTGTGTCACTTAAAAACCAAAGTACATGAAAAATAAATATAAAACTTGAATTTTAAAGACTTTTAAGCATTCATTAGAAGATTTAAGAGAAAAACCAAAAAAAATATAAAGGGCATAATGTACTAAGCTTATTACCTCATGGGGTTTTTCAAATGAATTCTAAGAGCTATTAAAATAAGGAATACTACCATCAAACATTCCCAAGAGCATCCTTCCTCCAATATCAGCCCAAAATGTGATTTTCCCCTAATTTAATGCTCCAAGTCTTTGTCAATGATGAGTGTCTTGATTCTTCATCATATCTCAATGTACTAATGGCTTAGCTTATGAATTTTATGAATGTGTACAAATAGTTGAAGCTTATTTATTACAATTTCTATGTAATAAGTTTGCATGAATAAAGCTTAAAAATGATGGTCTTGGCCCTCTTATTTATAGATTTTTTAAAATTATCAAGATCAACCATGATCATCCATATTGAGATCAAGATGTGTGGCCATGAATCAATTTTTGGAGGCTCAAGCCATAAATATCTCCAATAATATTTGGAAGAATAGGATAGTAATGAGGTATAGGAGGGCTTAAACTTAATATTTGTTCCATTAATGGCTTATGAATTCCACCCCATTGATGACATCATAGGGTAATGCTGATTTGAGGAATGAATTTCCAATTAATAGATTGTCAATAACTTCCATAGATTTTTCACTTAAGCCCTTGATTTGGTTTAATTTGCTTAAGTGAGTTTAATTAATTTTATATAATTTTTTGGAAACTGGTTGTTTATTTAATCAAACTAGTCAAAATGTCAATTTAATAAGTCTTAATTTGATTAGAGTATAATTAGAAGAAGGTGTCAGTTGTGTATGGAATAATACCTCAGTTAGAGCATTGTGGATGCAAAATAACACATGCACGTGATGTGTGCTTTTGAATTAGAAGAATTCAGTGGTCTAGAGTGTCATTTTACATGGTTGTATTTGACTTGAAGTGACTTGAGAAAAGATAATAATCATATAAAATGCATTTTCCCATTTAAGGATACATTAGCCTAAATTGACACCTATACATGAAAATTTTAAACCATTTAGTACATTTTAGTGATTTTGGCCCAGATTATGCATTGTCACATAATATTGCTTAGATTGACAATTTCAACATAATGGTGATAAGAATTGGATGTATATAGGGTGTACTTAGAAATAAATCATACAATAATATATCTATGGTGATATTTATGAGATATTTTGGTGTAAAATATCTATGATATTAGCTATGTAGTTGGCACAAATTATCTATGATATTAGCTATGTAGTTGGTTAGATTAGAATTCCATTATTTTTTATTTAAAGATACCAATGCTATTGCATAGATTGAAGAGAAGATAGAATGGTTATATAACCTATATACTATTTGGATGTGTGTGATCGATATCTAGGTAACTTATACCATTGATGGATACTCCATGAAGTTTATCGTATAAGGTTATATATTTTTTAAGATGGTAAAACATTTATTTATTAGAGGGATCAGAGGTAAATTTTTACATCAACTTCCTTTATTGATCAAGATGTTGGTTGTATAAAAGTCCATGGTTCTTAATTGTTTTAGTATGGAGTAGTCACTTTGGGTGCCATGGGGATGTGTTTGGCTAAAGGGTGATTGGTCAAGATATGAGAATGTAGGGCTTGAACTTGAATTCAAAATGGAGAATCAAGAATATAATAATCATAAGAAGACTCTATAATTAGAAAGAGAGTTGTGACAATAGAAAATATGGAATAAACAAGGGGAGATTCAAGAATATATTAGTAGGATAAGGATTAATAGTAGCATATAAGATTAGAGTGAGAGCAAAGGAAAAGGAGAAGAGATAAGATATGAGAGAAGGGGCAAGGAGCCTAGGCAAAATGAAGAGAGAGAAAGATTAAGCAATTAATAATGAGTGTGAGAACAAGAGGGAGAGAGTAGTGTAGAATTAGATCAAGTAATTATAAGCTTGTAGGCTTATAGAGGGACATTCCCTAGAAGAGAAGAAATATTTTTATATAGTCACAGATATAGCACATGTTCAAGTTTTGACAAATTCATTTTTGGAGGTATTGATCATTCACCATGGGAGCACACATCTCATGAGCCTATTTTTTTTTCAAAATTTCATAAGTTCCTATACTACCTTAGAAGATAAAGATTGTCAAGGTCTTGTCAGAGAATAAACTCATAGGAAAACTAGTAAAATAGATGAGGAAGCACATCGTGAAGTTGCTTGTATCTTTTTTAAGCAGCATAAGAAGAACATAAAAGCATTGTTATTGATAGATAAAAATACCCTAATTATTGTGAAAGATAAATATTTTATCACCCATATTGAAATATTATAATAATAAAAAGAGGATGATGCATGTAAAATTACTTCATCAATAGCATCAGTAGAAACATAGTAGGTAACGTCATCATAGAAATCACCACCAAGACCATAAAATTTGTAGATGCTAGTTACATAGTAACTATCTATGATACCAATGAAAAACCTCAATATTAAAACCTAGTTGGTGGATTTGATTCATATATCTTAGTATGATAGGTTCATAGACCTAGAACAGTACCTACTTGCCTACACCATGAAATGGTAGGCTAAAGTAATTATTGATGAAGTGATAATGAAGTGTGATTTGATTGAAAATTTAAGAGATCATCATTTGAATTCATATTATATAATTATACCAATATAACAATGCTAAAAAAGGTTAAAAAAACATGTTACTCATAGATTTTAAGATTAATAAATGTTTTAGCCAAACTATTCAGGATTTGAAAGAAATTTGATAAGAAGAAAAAAAGTCTATCAATGACTATGATCATAAATTTTTTGATGTTATGAATAAAATAGATTTTATCTTACAATATAAGGATAAATCAACATGGTTTGTAGAAGGACTGAGAACAAGAATATGCTTTGCCATTGCACAAACCCAGTTTATCACTAAGGTAAATACAAAAAAATGTGTGATAAGGTTTGAATAGATAAAAGACTATGGTATGCTATGACTTCAACTTCCCTAATATAAAAAGCTTTATAAATTCTCTTGAAAAATATGGATCAATATAAAAGAGAAGGAGATAAGCATAAATCAGGCCTTTGGTGTATAGAGTGCCACCAAGAAGGACATCATAGGAATGAGTGTCCTAGAATCAAAATAGAATTCTATGAAGTTTGGAGAGTGGTAAGACATGTAGCCTCTCATTTTCATCTCCTCCAATAGTATGTCCAACATCCAAAGTCTTTGTATTGTAACTTTGTAAATCTCAAAATCATGATGAAAAGATTTATATATCCCTTTAGGAACTCAAAGAAGATATTACAAAGAATGATTTTATAGTCACCATGTAGAAGATGAATACTATGACCCTGATAGTTCCCAATTTAGAAATTAGCATGACATGAGTAGCATAGTTGGGTGCACCTTGGATACTAAAGGCACTATAGTATCAATCATAAGGTTCGGTAAATTGGACAACACCTTCTTAGATATGGACACCTCTAATCACACAATATCAACCTTTCACCTCTTAGAATCTTTTGATTCCTTAGGCAAAGTAGGCAAGTTAGGCATCATTTATTTTATAGTATCGATATGGTGGGTATGATGGCCTCCAATAACAATAAGGGTGGAATGCAACATAGACTTTTAGAAACTTTGGACCTCAATAATCAAGTGGTTAGGGTTTCTAAACCAATCAATATGGATTTAGATGGGGTAAAGGAAGATATTAAGGCAGTACACAAGGAAGAAGGGGAATTAATCCTCATGGGGTTCCAATGCAGTGTTATTTATGTGGATACCTTAACTATATATACTTAAATTATCATATGAACCCCTAAAAAAAATCCTTTTGTGCTTATTATAAGACTTTAGAATAGATTTACATAGAGGATTGTTTGGTCTTAGAGAAATAGTGCACAAAAAAGGTTGTATAGAACATAAATATGGTTAACACTCAACCCTTACAAGATGATGTCTTATAAGCTATTACACACCAATTACATGTGAAACAAGGATTACCTCCATTGGATATGTCAAAGGATTAGGGGATAAATAAATCTTGAACAGATAAGTATCATAAACTCATTACTAAGAAAGGATTATTATGCAAAGCTACATAGATTTTGTAAACAATTCAATAGTAAGAGACTATAGAAGATAGTGTTACAGCTATTAATACATAGATATATGGACAAATATTTCAAATTATGAGACAATATGGTGATGTCACTACTTTGATGGATTTCATGAAGTTATTCAATACCCTACAAAATGAAGACATTTTGTAGAACATTACCAACCTACTACATAATCTTCTAGAATATGAATAAAAAGGCCAACAACAGATCGATAGAATGATCTAATATGTTAATACTTAAAAAACCTTAGGATGTTGATTATAGAATGGATTTTGAGGTCATAGGGTATGAGGTACCCAATGTAATATTTGATTTTGAAAGGACCATTAGGATCCATGTGGGTTGTTATTGGCAAACATGCACAAAGTTATAGCCTTATCATACTAAGCCTTGCATATTATGGATGAGTTGAACCTATTAGTTGCCTTGAAGATGTGTAAATTAGGGGGTCATGGAGCTAATCCTACATGGCAACTTTAAATTCATCTATATGAAGATAGATGAGACTCACTATCCTATATTAATAAGAAAAAAGTGGACTTACGATGGTTAAATGACCATCAACATAGTCATGAACCAATTGGAATCCCATTAGGGAGACAAGATTATAATAATTCCATTAAAAAAATTATGGGCATAAACCCTATTACATTCTTAAGGATCTAAATTCACCATATATTAATGTGGATGGTGATTGGATGAAAGTGAATGTGGAGGATAATCAATGAACCCTATGAGATAATGATTTTAGTTTTCTTTATGATCACACTAGTTCACAAAAAAATATCCCTATGTATAGAAGAGCTATATTGTAATCCTATTTTGTATCATATAGATATTACACAAACAAAATTGTAGGAAGTGCGATATAAGTCCATAAGATCCTTGACTTAATTAGACATAGATTGCATGTATTAGATGGGTCATATAGATAGAGATTACATAGAACCCATACTAGAAGGCATTATACCATGGGATACCCTAGCCAAAATTGAATTTCCCCATTTAGGGATACCCTAGCCAAAATTGAATTGCCCCATTTAGGGATACCCAATCAAATTGCCAGCTAACTTTAACCAAATCATTTCAAGTCAAAATGCCAATTTTACACCTAGGTGCATTAGACTGCTCTTTCCTATCAAATCTTCTACACAAATCAAATTCTTTTATTATTTAATATTATTAAAATCCTAAATGGGATAATAGATCTAATGCATCTAACATCACCTTCCAATTATAATCTAGTCAAATTTTGGACCAATAACAAGGCATTCTGATCAATTTAAGTAATTTGTGCACAAAGTGATTAATCATGCTTAAAAGCTAATTAATCCAAATCAAGGCATAATTAGTAATTCCATGGAAACTTGTTGAAAACTTATTTTTGGAAATGAATATTGAATATCTGCATCATCAAGTGACCTCATTTCTTGGGAAGACATCCCTACACCATAAATGCCATAAATATCAGGATTCATGCCCTCCATGCCTCATCAATGCCTTCCATGATGCCCTCCATGCCTATTAATTACCCCTTCTTCCAATATCATGATGAGTATAATTACAAACTTAATTCCAAAAATTTAATTAATCCTCAACCACACATCTCAATCCTGAGATGGATGGTTTAGGTTGATTTTAGACATTCTCAAAAATCTATAAATAGAGAGGCCATGAACATCATTTCTAAGACATAATTATGAAAATTTATAATTCATAATTTATTACAAAGCTTCAATCAATTAGTGGTACCATGCCAAATTGATTCCAAGCCAAGCCACAAGACAAAGGTGCCAAGGAGAGATGAAGGTAGCCAATCTTCCATTGCCAAGGACTTCATGAGAACAAAATTGAGCAAGCCACTACTACAAATGCATTTGTAGAATCCAAGGAAGGTGAAGGAATTATTGTGTTTTATTCCTTAATTTTTAGTTTTATTTGTCATTTGTTTTTGGTAACTAAGCTATCCCTAGTGTCTAGGCCTAGAGATATTATGCTAGTAAGTGTTTTTCTTTCATTTTGTTTTCATTTTGGAATTAACACCATACTAACCATCCTCTCTTGACTCAAATTCCTAGTTCACAATTATGTGACTCAATCCCCATATAATAACATAATATTTATCATGAACCAATAAATGAATATGTTTGGAACATAAGAACAGAGGTCATTCTTAAGTTGGTACATATTAGAGACTATTGGTCCTAGGAAGATATCTCAAAAGTGATGCAACTTTTAATAGACAACCAAAATGTGTTCCCTAAAAAATTATCATAGATTAAGGGAGTGGATCCTTCCTTAGGGCACATTGAGTTGAAGGAGTGTGTTAGGCCTATTAAGAAAATACCCTATCAATTAAATCTAAATATGAATCTAAAAGTGAAGGCAGAGCTAGACTACATGCAAGAAACTAGTATTGAGAAATTTTATTAGATTATCCCCATGGTTGTACAACCAAATAATACTGGCAAATTTTGAATCTCTGGTGACTATCTCATTTTAAATAAGGTATGTGTGAATGATCCATTTCTTATCTCATTCACTCATGAAGTTTTAAAAGAAATCATATGCCATGAAGTATATTCCTTTATAGATGGATTTAATAGATATCAGTAAATATCGATCACAAAAGAAGATAGAGCCAAGACTACTTTTACAATAGAGTGGGGCTCATTTGCATATAAGGTAATGCTATTTAGTTTGAAGAATGCACCTGTGGTTTTCTATAGAGTAGTATTCATTGCATTTAAGGATTTTATCCATGATTTTATGGAGGTCTATCTAGATGATTAGGTAGTATTTTCATTGTTTATAAATCATTTATCTAAATTATGATTGATGTTGGAGATATGTAGAGCACTACGCATAGTTCTCAATTTTAAAAATTGTTTTTTTACACCGTTTGGGGTTTTATTAGGTCATGTAGTTTATATTAAGGGTATAAAAGTAGATCAAGATAAGATCATGATAATTTTCATAATGGCACCACCTACAAGTTTGATAGAGGTGAGATATTTTGTTGGCCATGCAAGATACTAAAGGAAGTTCATCAAGGGGTATGCATCTATATCTACTAGATAAGTTGTTATAAAAAGGAACATAATTCATATGGATAGAAGAATGTCAAGTAACATTCATCGACCTAAAATAGAGATTGGTGACTACACCAATTTTAATCTTTCTTGATTGGATTAAGATATTCCATGTGCATGTGGAAGCATCTAGAATCATAGTCAAAGCTATATTAGTGCAACCAGGCAAAGGCAGGTTGGATCATCTAACATTTAGCAAGTAAAAAATTATATATTGCTAAAAATAAGTATACTATAACTGAATGAGAGACCTTGGAAACATTATATGCATGACAAAAGTTTCAACATTATCTGTTGGTTACACCCTTTGATTTTTTTACCGATCACTGAACATTTTGATCACTAGTCAATAAACTTTTCTGGGAGGATGCATATCACGATGGATAATACTTTCCAAGAGTTGCATTTTAGGATTAACATCAAACTAAGATGAGAGAATTTTGGTCTAGACCATTTGAGCTAACTCTGAAATGGTGAATAACCAAAAAAAAATTCAAGATGAGTCTCCTAACACACACTTATTTTGTGTGTTATTCTAGATTAATTAGAGTAAATTACCTAGTTTCTAGAACAAGGGACATTTCTTGATCACTATAAAAAAAGAATAATAAATATATAATTACTAAGGTCCTTCCATATAGTGTTGTTGATAGATTTCTTTACCATTTAGGAAAGGACAAAGTGTTATACAAAGTTGAACTACAATATCAGTGACCTTAAATACTAGAAGAGACACATCAATGGATTGATAAAGGTCACTTTGTAGGATATGCCACTACAAAAAAATTCTTATAGAGTGTTTTATGGTGGCCCTACTTATTTTAGGATACTCACATAGTTTCATAATAGTGTGATGTGTGCCAACGGATGAGTAAACCAAACCAGAGATGAAATACCTTTACAACCAATGCTTTCACAATAACCTTTCAAACAATGGGGAATTTATTTTTTGGGGCCTATTAATCCAGAAAATAAATGTAGTTGTGTAAGGTATATAATTGCTATGACATACTACTTTACCAAATGGGTAAAATCTCCTATGATGACCAATTATTATGTAAAAGATACAACAAAATTCTTGTATGAGAACATCATTACCTGATTTATTTGCCCAATTAGACTAGTAATTAATAAAGGTATGCAATTTTTAAATAAAATGATAAATAATCTCATAAATTAATTCTTAATAGTGCACTACAAAAGTATAGCTTATCATCCATAGGTAAATGGCTAAGCTAAGGCTGTGAACAAGGTACTTGGTAAGATGCACACTAAGGTCTAAAATGTTTAATGAGATGATTGGGAGGATAAAATACCTAAATTACTATGGGTGTATTTCACACACTATAAATGTGCAATAGGGTTCACCCTATTCTAGTTGTTCTATGGTTTAGAATCCATTATGCCCATGGAGTATGTTGTACCTAGTTTATGAATCAAAGTGATTATGCATATGGGTGATCAAGAATATTTAACAAGTTGAATTTTGGAGCTCAATCACATGGATGAATATGGATTCAAAACATATTGGACATAAAAAGTGAATAATCACAGTCAAAAATCCTAACAAGATAAGAATCTATGCATGAAGGAGTTTCCTATGGATCAGCTAGTTTTACTTTATGACAATCACTTTAGAGCCTTCCTAGGTAATCTCCATATCAAATAGAAAGGTATATATATATATATATATATATATATATATATATATATATATCACTTTTTAGTCATAAAATGTCTAAATTGGTAGCTTGAGTGTGGCTTGTAAAACCCAATCCATAGGACCTTATTGCATGCTCTTATGACCCTTTCAAACACCTTTTTGCTTATAACCGATCATCCATAGACTTATGAGACCTGATCCCAGCTCAGCCAAACTAGATTTCCTATGATAATTCCATCCCCCCAAGTCTTGAGCCTATAGGATAGGAGCATTGGGGTTAGACTATAGCTTCAAACCCTAGGGTTTCATATTTTTGGCACTCCTATCTAATCACATTTTGAGCCCAAATGATCATTTCATTTTCATTGCTATTCTTCATTATGTTAACCTAACATGAATACATTTAATCTATGACCAATATATCTCTATAAAATTCCATTAAAAGTTCATTTAGAAGGGGTTTTCAAATATTACAAAAGAAAGTAAGGCTACTAAGGTAAATTTCCCTATTCTATACATACATCTATCCAATATAGATACTAGCATATTCAAATGCTCACACCAGTCCCTAGTCACCTCAAACACTCTCAATTTAGAATTTTGAATCCACATAACACTATTTCATAAATCACATCAAGTGGGAGAACTACATATGGATTTATCCTTCTTTGGAGTATTTGTATGCAGGTAGTGTGCCCATACAAGGGGTGTAGATACATGTTCAATGCATCTTACACACACTAACCCCCCCCCCTCTTTTTCAAATTTTATTAAGCATAATGAAGGTCTAAGGTTTCAAGGTTGAATAATCTCTACAAGGATCTCCATCGACATTTAGGACTCAAAATTTTAGAGGTGGGCTCACACAGGGACAGTAGACAAAACTCACAAAACTTAGATTTTTGTGACTATTTTGGACAATAGCAGCAGGACCTAGACTATAGTGTCAGATCTTGAAGTGTCCTATTTTTGGCACTCATGTCCTTTCACTGAATGAAGGCTAGATCCAATTTCATGACATTGTCCCAATCTTGCATAGCTAGTTTTAGCCTCTATCTTAGCCATCTCAGTCTAGTTATAAGCTAAGTTGTATTTCTCATTATTTATTGCTATTTGTAGAAAGGTATAAACGATAGTAAATTATACAAATTAATACTATAATTATTTCAATATTATTTACTAATTTATTCAACTTAGACCTTTATCTAAATTAGGAATAAGACTATAATATTACCAAAATATTTAAATCATTTGGTGAACCTAACTTACTTCATTTGCACATAAAAATCCTAGAAACCTTAGGGTAAATTCCTTGCTGATTTTTTTCAATAATTTTCTGATTTTTCCTACATATTTTGAATAAGAAATTCACATTTAATTTTTAAATTTACCTTAGTAATTTTAAAAATAATTTATTCCAAACCCTAGTTGAATTTACTAGGTCCTTCTACACACAAAAACCCTGGAGAGCCTAGGGAAAATTTCTTGCTAATTTTAGAAATATTTTTCTTTTTTTTTTACCTGCATATTTAAATCAAAAATTTTCATTAATTTTTAAAATTCCATAGTAATTTCAAAAAAATCATTTTCTTCCAAACCCTAGTTGCATATACTAGGTCCCTTTAAATCAAAAAATTTCCAAAATTTTTTGATTTTTTACCTACATATTAAAATCAAAAATTCCTTAGTAACTTTTTAAAATATCATTTTTTCAAAACCCTAATTGCATATACTAGGTCTCCTTTATTTTGAGTTATCACCTTATATGTTTTTGAACTTGGTATCTTTTTTATACATATTCTAGTTTGTTATTTCTAGGACTTTACATTTTATTTATTCAGTACTTTCCTTCCATTGCATTTTGCTTATTACAACTTATTGTAAAAAATTCAATCCATTTTTAATTTGTTTTCCTACATTAACAATGGCCTAATATATCAGTTTTGACAAAAATAATAAGAGGGAACTTTAAGACCTTTTAACTAAACATCCTGATATGCAAGATGACATGCTTAAAATACTACAAGAAGAATAACAAAAAGTGAACAATGGTCAATCTTCTCAAACCATAGAGAAACCAGTTGCACATGACACTATAGGGGCAACTATATCTCAATAACCCCTATAGTAGCCCAACCTTCTTATGAGGCACCACCAGTTATGACTAGTACATCTCTATCTCCCAATTTGGTTACCCTTGTGCAAGAGATGAAATATCTTCAATCTAAGGTGATACATCTTGAGCAAGCTACTTCTAGACCAATGCAAGCTTTGGATTCTTATGCTCTACTTCATACACCATTGGTGCATCATATTGCTTCTACACCCTTGCCACCAGGTTTTATTCAACCCAAGATCACTCTATATGAGGTCAAGGGTGATCCAAAGACACACTTAAGAGATTTTCATGTAGCATGCTCAAACTATGTGCCAAATGATTAGCTACTAACCAAGCTATTTCCATGAAGTCTAGAGGATTATGCTTTATAATATTTCTATAGGCTACCAAATTAGTCAATCAACACATTAAATCCTTTATATAACATGTTCCTAGCTCATTTTATCATTAACATTGGTGATAAGGTTTCATATCCCCAAGTTGAAAAATAGAAACAAAGGTCAAATGAGCATCTCATAGATTATGTTCTTTGATATAAGACAATTTTGGCTAAGATGACTAGCCCCATGGCCGATCAAGAGTTAAAAGGTCTCTTCAAATAGATTCTTCTACTAGCTTTGCATGAGTCAATAATATTCAAAATATTCTCTTCCTTCACTAAGTTATGTCATACACTAAAGGAAAGGGAATTCAAACTTATTTCAATGGGCAAACTAAAGTACACAAGTATATCAAAAACAACAAACAAGAGTAACAACAAAGTCCCATACAAAGTAAAGGTCAATGATAGCAAAATTCAAAATCAACTTATAGTTAATGTGGCTTTAAAGCCTCCTTAGTCAATGGTTTTATCAGCACTTCCCTAGAAAACTTTTACCAATCTACCATAATCTCTAGCTAGAGTCTTATAGCAATTATTGGAATTTAATATCATATCTCTCCCTCCTATTTAAGAAGTTGATCAAACAAAGCATCTTCCATGGGGATATGATTAGAATACATTTTGTGGTTTTCATAGGACACTAGGCCACACAACAAATAGATGCATCAATTTAAAACACAAGATATAGGGATTGATAGATGACAATGTTATTGATCTTAGCACTCTAGTTGATCTTCCTCGTGCAAATCAAACACAAGACAAAGCTTTGAAAATATTCTCAGATCCTTACCCATAACATTCTAAACAAGAGATAGGGCATACATCAGGTGTTCACCATGCATATCATGCACATCCTATACTAGCTACATACCATGTAGCTTTAATTGAGTCACATCATTTGAGTAACATGATTGGTGTATACAATTTCAAAGTTCTAGTTAGACCTTTAATCACCTTCTTAGAGTAGGAGATAGTTGAGGATGATTTGGATTATCTTTCACTCTTTATCAAAGCTTACATTCATAGTCATCCTATTCATAGTGTTCTCATAGATAATGTATATAGTGTAAATATGTACACTATGACATTATTGTAGCATTTGGAATATTCAAAGCAAGATATTACCTTGGCAGACATAGTTATCAATAGATTCAATGGGCACATATAAAGTTCATTGGGTGAGATTTTAATTCCTCTACAAGTTAGCCCAACACATGTGGCCACACCATTTACTATTGTTCCTAATGTAGGAGTTTTTGATATGTTGCTTGGATAACCATAGATTCAAAAACTTCAAGTAGTACCTTCTATAGTTCATAGATGCATGAAATGCATTCATGCTAATCAGGTTATTACAATTGGTGGATTTCTATATGAGTTACCACTCCTCACTTCAGATCCATCTTATACTTTGTAGTCATTAGTTTTTACTTATCCACTAGTTACATTTCTTCCTCTAGTTCAAATTGAAAAAGAGTCAAGGCCTTCCTTGCCAGTTTAGAGAGTTTATACACTTCCATAGAGGCCTCTTTTAGAGAAACTATAGTTTCAATACTCTAGACAATTTTTAGCTACAATGTTCACACCCAGGGTAGCACCATTAAGGCTTCATGCCTCTACACATAGATCACATGTTTAGAGAGCTTCTCCTACTACCATATGGGTCCCTAAAATCCCCATAATTGCATCCATTTCTTAGAGTTATACGGGGACCCCACAGTTGATTTCCACTATAGAGATTTCAAAGCATTTACAACATACACAACTTTCAGAGCCATAGTCTCAACCCTTCCATCATGCTTCATGATCATGAATGATCCCTCTCCTTGATATATGAAACCATGATAGGGAGTCTCCTATGAGACTCATCAGTTAGTATTGTCTCTTCTCAGCCTTACTTGTACATAGCTTCTTTTCACTTGATTGTACATAGTTTCCTTTTGATTGATTTTATATAGAAATACATCAAAAATCCAAAAACATTCAAAAACTTCAAAATACAAAAAATAATACAAAATTTTAAAACATAAAAAACATTTAAATTGTATGCATTACCCATGATTTTACATTTTTACCACCATGCCAGACTTACATGTGTTGTTCTATGTTATTGTTTGTTAATTTATCTACATTGCCATGCTTCACTTGATATTCTTTGAGTGTTTGTAGTGACATATAAATCCATGATTGTTTCAATATACCCATTAAGGGGGAATCCTACTTCTACATTCGAGACATACATTGATATATCTACCCACTAGGGTCATCTTCTACATGACTACACCATCCAGGTTATGTCAGTCCTACACCACACACTCTAATTATCATGATGATGTACATTATTTACTAGCTTACACATATTACTCTATCGACACTTACTAGTATATAACACTTGTGTATTTCTTAGCATATACCTAGTCTTGTACTACAAGTCTTGCATACTTTCACTTTTTTCTTTGATTAGTTAGATGTGATTATATTTTTATCATATTACATTCTTCCTTGTTTTTCATATCTAGATTTGATTACATTTCTCAATTCTTGTTTTTTCTCTTGTATGTCCCTTAGGATATTTGTTAATTTCCTTTTCTTTTATTCTTGTGTGTGTCTTAAGACATTTACCAATGTCCTTTGCATGTACTCTTCTATGTGATTATGGCCCTCATGTCAACCTTGCTTGTTTTCAATTGTATGTGTATGTGGAACTTGAATATGCCTTATATGCTTGATTTCTAGTTTGAGTGGCATGTGCCCACATCCCTTGTTTACTTGGCCCCTTGGCCACTCTTTTATGCTTATTTCTTCTTGCCTTATGTGTTTTTTTCTTGATTACTCCTCAACTATTTGCAATGCCATGAACCACATCATGTATTATCTTGATTTTTTGGATGCCATGATGGACATCATGCTCCATCCCTCCTTGACAACTAAAAAATAACATTTTTAGTTTCAATTCAACACATTGTACATGCTATTACATTGTTATATCTATATAGGCATACTCCTATTAATCTAACAATCTCCAATGCAAACTATGCTATATCTTGAGACATATTTTTTATTATCATTAATATATCATATATTTTGTATCATAACACACTTGCAGGGCTCTTCTTTATGAGGGTTGTCATTACAGGGTCTTCATTCCTACCTTCAAAATATGGGGAAACAAATAGGTGTTTTTTCATAGAGATCATAGCTCCCACTTGTTGAAAAATTAGTTTTTAGAACACTCAAAATAGCAATCAGAGGTCAAACCATGCAGAATAGACTAGAAAAATAGTGATGATTGTAGAAAGGATAATAACAATAAACATAGACAAAAACACTGGATAGTAGGGTGTCCTATTTTTTACGCTTCTATCTAAATAGCAAAAAACCCAAATTTTCTATAAATAGGTAGAAAAGTAAGCTCGGCTATAGTTCTGTCACATATATATCAGTTCAGATTTAGTAATTTCAGTATAGTTTTTCTTAGAGAATCTAGATATAAGGGTATCATACATGTCATGATGGCTCTCACTTCTAGTTTCATATTGGGAAATTGGTATAACTTTCAAATCAAAATCCATGTTATAAACACCAGTGATTGGGGGTAATGTGCATAGCATATTTATCTTCTTTTCTTTTCAAGTTTAGTATATTATCTAGGCATTCTCAGTAGTTACATGCCTTATTCCATCTGTAGGTGGTTGGCATCATTTCAGAGTGGCTTTTATACAAGCCTAACCTCCACATTCTAGAGTGGATTCCACATAAACTTAGTTTCCAATTTTAGAGAGGGTTTCATATAAGCCCAATCTCCTCCTTCCAGAGTGGCCAAGATTGGCCTAGTTTCCTACACACATTCATCTATCCATGACACATTATCAGATTACAAAGCATTCATGGACTTCAAGATCCATCTCATACAATACACATTCATACTAGTATCAATTTATAGCTTCATTTAGTGGGTAAAAATGAATCCAAAGGACTATCTAGCTTTTGTATTCTTGATCGACCTACTCAGAGGGATTGGACACATAGTCCAAACATCGATTAGCACATGCATAATTACAAAGCTTCATTTAGTGGGTGATGATGGAGATAAAGGGTTAGCCTTTGTATTTTTTAGCCACTCATGGGGAATTTAGCAATCATCTCCATTCATGATATTATTATTAGTATAGCACATACCCAACATCACTCAATAGCACAATAGTTTTTGTATTGGTTCGCATACCCAATAAGGTGTATTCATTCCTTTTTCTCTTCATATCTCTCTTACCTAGATTTATACATTATTATTTTAGATATAACATATCTAGTAAAGACTAATATACTCTTTATTTTATCTTGCATATTTACATTTCATAATGTGTTCTCTTTACGCACACTCAACATCACATAGTTTCATGGGATTCATCCTTGTAGGTAAGTTTAGGTAGACTTTTTACTTTCCTTTATCCTAGTATTTCACTTTGTTACATTACTAGAATAAAGGGGGGTAAATGTAGTCATATAAAATGTCAAAATTGATATTTTTAGTGTGGATTGTGACACCCAATCCATAGGACCTTCTTGCATGCTCTCATGACCCTTACAAACACCTTTTTTTATTATTATCAATCATCTACATACTTTTAAGACTTTATCCTAACTTAGTCAAGCTACATTTTCTATGCTAATTCCATTCCCCCAAGACTTGAGCCTATAGGACAAGAGTGTTGGAGTTGGACTATAGCACTGGACCCTAGGGTGTCTTATTTTTTATGCTCTTATCCAATCATATTTCAAGCCCAAATGATCATTTTCTTTTGATTCCTATTCTTCATTATGTCAACCTAGTATGAATACATTTAACCCATGACCAATAGATATCTATAAAATCCCATTCAAAGTTCATTTAGAATGGGTTGGAAAATATTACAAAATCAAGAAAGAATACAAGTAAGACCACTAAGGAAAATTTCCCTATTCTCTACATACAACCATCTATTACATCTACCATCATATTCAAACCCTCACACCAATCCCTAGCCACCTCAAGCACTCTCAATTTGGCATTTTTGCATCCATATAACACTATTTCACAAAGCACATTAAGTTGGAGAACTACATATAGCTTGATACCTTTTTTATTATTGGTATATAGGTAATGTGATTATACAAGGGGTGTGGATACATGTTTAGTGCATTTTACACACACTAACCCCCCCTTTTTCTCAAATTTTATCAAGAATAATGAAGGTCTAGGGTTTCAAGATTGAATCATCTCTACAAAGATCTCCATCAATATTTAGGACTCAAAATTTTAAAGGTGGGCTCACACAAGGACAACAGACAAAACCCAAAAATCTTAGATCTCTGTGACTAGTTTGGACAACAATGGTAAGACCTGTACTATAGTGTCAAACCTTGAAGTGTCTTATTTTCAACATTCATGTCCTTTCACTAAATGAAGGCTAGATCCAAGTTCATAACATTGTCCCAATCTTGCACAACTAGTTTTAGCCTCTATCTTAGCCATCTATGTCTAGTTTTAAGCTAAGTTGTATTTCTCCTTATTTATTGATATTTTTAGAAAGGTTTAAAAGACACAATAAATTATATAAAATAGTATTCTAATTATTATAATATTATTTACTAATTTATTTAACTCATACCTTTAACTAAATTAGGAATAAGACTCCAATATTCCCAAAATAGTTAAATCATATTCATGAGTTAACACAAAAAAGAACCATGATCTTAAAGTATTTATAAAGAACCATTCTACCTAGAAAGGTGAATGGTAGTAGGCTCAAACCCTATTGCTAGTAAGCTATGTGGCCAAGCATAATTAGCCTCTAAATTTCACCATCCTAGATTATGATTTATTTCAACTATGTTGTGTAGATTGTTAGGATTGTGCAGCTAAAAGCTTCACTGATGCAAACAGGAGAGGAGGTTGCTGAAGATTGCAGAGAAGTTGGGGTCGGTCTGATCAGCCGACGTCGGCAGGATAGCAAAGGAAAGCAACCGACGTTGGTCATATATCGGCCGACGTCGGTCACCTCCAGGCAGACAGGGACCGGTGTCGGTCACCTGTGTGGTTCGACTGCGAGCTATTTACGGGCAGTTAGCTAACGTACCAAGTGTTTGCATGAAGAGATCTAATTTTAGACTGAGAGCTGCGGATCTAATTATTGTAATTAGATGTCTAATTATTATTTGGATGAGATCTATATAATAGACTCATGGTTGTATTGGAAAAGTGTGCTAAGGAGTAAGAGAGCATAATTATAAGCTCCTTCTGTGTGTGAGGTAGAGCAATGGTGCGTTCCTCCTAGTGCCACAGTACTAGGTGTGTTGGTGCTGGATTGGAGAGCCAGCTGGGTTCTTCAGGAGTGTAGGATCTTGGTCACAGTTGCATGGCCTATATAGGAGATCTACATGGTAAGTAAGATCGTTGATCTGCAGGTGTATGTGTGTGCAAGGTCGAGGTTCACAGGTGAGCAGAACCATTGTTTGATTTGTAGGTGTGCAAGGTCATACAGACAGCAACACAACAGGGAGCAGCATCAGGCAGGATCTACTTGGAGTATAGGTGTGTACTCGGATAGAGCAAGAGGAAGGCAAGGAAGTTCCTTCCATAAGTATGGTCTGTTGAATTACAGGTTGTTGCAGATTCATGGGAGATCTACTTGAAGTACCTTGAGTACTTGTGGAGCACGTGGAGTGCTTGTGGAGTGCGTGGAGCACTTGTGTTATGCGTGGAGCATGGGAGGTGAACACCAACTCTGTATTTGAGTTGGGTGTTGTGACCTGTGAGAGGGAGAGCTTTGGGGAGAAGAAGTACTATTCACTTGAGGTGTGGGAAACCTCTGTAAGGTGGTGGAGAAGAAGTGGCATCTTCTTTATTGTATTCTTTTCTGTATAAAGTGTTAATACAAGTTGTGTATTGTCTCTCATATGCTGTGTTATTCTGAAATCTAGTTACTTGGTGAATCTGGTTATTTCCGCATATTAAGTTGTTTGAAGTTTGGTAATCAATTATATGTTTCCGGTTTCGCATCCTGACAAGTGGGATCAGAGCATGTTTGTTGTTCTAGATTCCTGACAAGTGGTATCAGAGCCAGGTTGCAGGAAGCAGGTTGTGTTTTGGTTACAGGGCACTCTCAGGGGTTTCTGATTGAGTGGGAGTAGAGCAACGGCAGATCAAAGTAAGCTAAGAATGGAGGAGTTGAAAAGCACAGACGATTACTCACGGTCCTATGGAAAGAAAGAGCAGGTAAAAGAATATTGTTGGTTGGTAACAGATCAGCATGAAGAAACTGAAGATACAGATGTAGCAGGTGTTGTTGCACAGGATGTATTTGCAGGTTTCTTGGATAAAGTTGAATCTTGGATAAAAGATTCGGTTGCCTCTTTCCATGCAGCCCCAGGTAGAGGAGCTGGTAAGCCTTGCCAAAGAATTGGCAAAGGGGAAGTGAAGCTAAAATTGCAGGCGGCCAACACACAGGTGTTGATGAAGGTCATGCAGGTCCCAGGTTTGGAGATATGGCTAATTTCTTCAGAAAGATTGGGTGATGAGAGATGCACAAGAACTCTCACAGCGGTAGCACTTAAATTAGCTGGTGGTAAGAAAATAGGTATACTTTATCTACTTGTTTATATTACTGATTCTTCTTCTGCTGCAGAGACGTGGCTTCATAGGCTTGGTCACATGAGTAGGAAGGAGATGCATGTTCTTAAGTGGAAGATAGATATATTTGATAGGCTTAAGAACTGGAAAGCCTTGGTGTTCTTGGAGGAGATGGCGGACAGAGTTCAGTGGATGAGGCTGGATACATCTAAGCAGAGCAGTTTGGACATGGATTTTGATTCAAAGAAGCTCGCGGGTAAAAAGTCATCACTCACAGGCGAACACAGGTACCGGCGTCGGTCAGGAAGAACCGGCATCGAACAGACAGGTGCCGATGTCGGTCATGTGCAGACCGAAGTCGGCAGTGTCGGGCAGGGTAAGACCGGCGTCGGTCATGGGACCGACGTCGGCAGTATGTAAGACCGATGTCGGTCAGGAGGACCGACGTCGGTAGAAGGGACACCAGCGCTGGCAGGTTGGTAGTCAGGTATAGACGCATGAGAACCGACGTCGGTCGGATGCAGACTGTGGGGTGACCGAGGTCGGTCACTGTAACGAATTTTGGGTGGACAGCAAGCTGTCAAGGAGTCTCAAACACCCATACGGAGGACTAAAGGCGTAAGTAGGCCCTCAAATTCATGTTCCTCTTCTTCATACTTGTTGCTGATTGTAGAGCAGGAAGGATCCAGGAAACAGGTGTGAGCTAGGTAGGATTATGATGCAGAACCAGACGAGAGTCTTGGTAGGTTTGCCAGCTGGATGAAAGCATAGAGACGAATGGATTCCTTAGTAGAAGAATAGAGAGAACGGATACGTGAGATGGAAGACCAGGGATATGGTCTTGAGGAGCTACAGGACAGTGGTACCAGGTTTGACAGGTGGAGGACAAAGCATGGCTTTAGTCAGTGTAAGGTAACTACTATGGTTTGCCTTACTAGGTGAATGATGAGTCGCAACATCATTCTATTGCTGTATGTGGATGGTATATTTGCTAGCAGGGTTAGTACATACAGGGTTTTGCTGAGCTAAGGGTAAGATTAGTTCAGTGGCATGTCATGAGGAGTTTGGAGCAGCGGAATTCTTTGACATGGGAGGCATGGAGATCACAGGTTGATTTTGTCTCGAGTGGGAGCTGATGTGAATCAGGTGTTGGCGAGGTTCGGGATGCAGAACCGGAGCACACTAAGGGCTGGACAGGTACAGTGTCCAAAATCACATGAGGTCTGGCATAGACCTGAGTATTCCCATGCAGTGGGAGCTGTCAGAGTTAGGAGCCAATTCGGGGAAGTGGGTTCTCAGATTTCTGAGAGGGACCGGCAGCAGGTGTTGCTATGCAGGGTCAGGACTTCACTACAGGTGTTGTAGGTTCGGATGTGGCAGGTTACTCGGATGACAGGAGGTACACCACGGGATGTGTGGTGGGTCATCTTCAGGTGGGAGCTTGAAGAGGGATACAAACCAGGAAATAGATTAGATAGAGTACAGGTACAGGTACAGTGCAGCTGTTTATCTCCAAGTGGGAGATTGTTAGGATTGTGGAGCTAAAAGCTTCACTGATGCAAACAGGAGAGGAGGTTACTGAAGATTGTAGAGAAGTTGGGGTCGGTCTGATCAGCCGACGTCGGCAGGATAGCAAAGGGAAGCAACCAACGTCGGTCATATATCGGCCGACATCGGTCACCTCCAGGCAGACAGGGACCGGCGTCGGTCGCCTGTGTGGTTCGACTGCGAGCTATTTACGGGCAGTTAGCTAACGAACCAAGTGTTTGCATGAAGAGATCTAATTTTAGACTGAGAGCTGCAGATCTAATTATTGTAATTAGATGTCTAATTATTGTTTGGATGAGATCTATATAATAGACTCATGGTTGTATTGGAAAAGTGTGCTAAGGAGTAAGAGAGCATAATTATAAGCTCCTTCTGTGTGTGAGGTAGAGCAATGGTGCGTTCCTCCTAGTGCCACAGTACCAGGTGTGTTGGTGCTGGATTGGAGAGCCAGCTGGGTTCTTCAGGAGTGTAGGATCTTGGTCACAGTTGCATGGCCTATATAGGAGATCTACATGGTAAGTAAGATCGTTGATCTGCAGGTGTATGTGTGTGCAAGGTCGAGGTTCACAGGTGAGCAGAACCATTGTTTGATTTGCAAGTGTGCAAGGTCATACAGATAGCAACACAATAGGGAGTAGCATCAGGCAGGATCTACTTGGAGTATAGGTGTGTACTCGAATAGAGCAAGAGGAAGGCAAGGAAGTTCCTTCCATAAGTATGGTCTGTTGAATTGCAGGTTGTTGCAGATTCATGGGAGATCTACTTGAAGTACCTTGAGTACTTGTGGAGCACGTGGAGTGCTTGTGGAGTGCGTGGATCACTTGTGTTATGCGTGGAGCATGGGAGGTGAACACCAACTCTGTATTTGAGTTGGGTGTTGTGCCCTGTGAGAGGGAGAGCTTTGGGGAGAAGTACTGTTCACTTGAGGTGTGGGAAACCTCTGTAAGGTGGTGGAGAAGAAGTGGCATCTTCTTTATTGTATTCTTTTCTGTATAAAGTGTTAATACAAGTTGTGTATTGTCTCTCATATGCTGTGTTATTCTGAATTCTAGTTACTTGGTGAATCTGGTTATTTCCGCATATTAAGTTGTTTGAAGTTTGGTAATCAATTGTATGTTTCCGGTTTTGCATCTTGACAAGTGGGATCAGAGCATGTTTGTTGTTCTAAATTGTTGTTTTAGATTATTTATTTGAGATTATGTGGATAGATAAGAAGTGTGTATGGTAGTTTTATAAATTAGAATCTAAGACCATAGCATAAGAGTTCCATTAATAACATGAATACTTTTGACAAAAAATAAATCATGTTTAAAAGGATCAAGTGTGTCATAATTTAAATTAGAGAAAGACACGAGTGGAAGGATATAAATTAGTTAATGGCTAATGTTTATTTTGGGTGGATTAAGTAAAATAATAATTGTGTACAATGGGTGCATGGCTAGGCAACTAGTCACATCACTTAATCAATAGGTCATGCAGGGGATGCTAGCTTAGTAGAAAGCATGCCAACCTATAAAAAGGAAATCTTACTAATTAAATGACATTAAGACTAAAATCAAGGATGTTATGGTAAATTTAAAACATTGGTACCTAAAAGGACATGTGATGATTTATAAATTGGGTGTTTGATTACTCACATCATCAATTTACACTTTGTAGACCCTTGAGTATAGTGCATCAAACCTATGATGAATTACCCTTCTACATTAGTATGTATTAATAATTACCTTGTGAGTTAGTATATATGATCAGTAAACTTTTGAGCATAATACTTTACAATTTCCAAAGTTTAAAATATGGCTACCTATGATACTTCTTAATTGTAACAAGGACTTATGATGCTATGAATTTGATGATGGAGGGGAGGTTAGATCAAGTGTTAGTCTTCATTAAAACAAATGAAATGAAAAACACACTAACAAAGCATAACACCTCCATGCCAAGATCATAGGGGGAGCTTGCTAAGCAAAAAATAAATGAAAAAGCTCAAATAAAAATGGAAGGAAACTTACACACAAATTATTTAACAATTCCTTAAATGCTCCAAATGATGTGTTCATTGGCTTGCTTATATTGTGCTCAAGAATTTTGCATCGATGGGGTTTGGCTATCTCCATCTCCTCTTAGCACCATGTTTGGCTTGACTTTGGCTTGATTTTTGCTCAAATTGGCTTGGCTTAACTCAATTTTGGCATTATAACACTATGCATTTACTTCATAAATCAAATCTCACATTATAACATTACCCTATCCAAGCTCTCTAAATGAATATTTTTAGTCTTGTATTTATAGTCTTTGAAATCAACTTGGAATGAGTTAAATCCTAACCAAGGTTTGCTTATTTAACCCCAGTAGGGTTAAAAGGTGTCCAAACCTCATGATTAACATGGAATAGGTATGCTTTGAGATATTTTTTATTTTGGTCAACTTGCAAAAGGTAATGATTCATTCTTAGGATATTCTTTTGGTTTTGAATTCCCTTTTTTCATAATTCATTTAATTTCTCATGAATGAATTCAATTAGGATTTGCATGTTAGTTAATCCCTTTTAGGATTTTGAATATTTGTGCAATGATTGATTTAAATGATGTGTTAAATTACTCTTTTTAATTGATTTATGGGCCAAATTTATTTAACTACATGTGATGAAGTCAAATTATAAACATTTAGAAATTCTTAGGCTAGATGATCAATAGTTGGTAAGAATTGATCTAAAGTCTGGTATAAATCCATTGGTGACCAATTTTATATGTCTACAATTTTCCCCTATTTGAGAAGGCATTGCAAGTTGTAATCATAGTAACATATTCTCAAAGAATAAAAATGTTCTATGTACTTACAAATTCAATAGTGATGGATTAATTGTAGGGTGCCCCCTCAAGGGAGTGGTTGATAAAGGGGTCAGCAAATGGTCCCTTGAAAGAATAAAATGAGTGAGCCAAAAAAATGAAAATGATGGGGTGTTAACACAATGATTTATCCAAAGTTGGCCAAAATCACTAAGAATGCAAGTGGGGTGATGTACAATGGTTTGCCCAAAGGTGGTTATAAGCATTGTACCTTGATAGTTATAAACATAGTATGATAACACAATGATTTGCCCAAAGGTGGTTATAATCATTAAGAATATGGATCTGCCCTAGTTAAGATAGATAAACATGATAAAAATATGCACTAGGTGGGTATAATAAATTGAATGATTTTCCCAAAAGTAGTTATAATCATTAACCCTTATATTGGTGATAACACAATGATTTACCCAAAGGCGATTAGAATCATTGAGAATGTAAGTGGGATGGTGTATAATGGTTTGCCCAAAGGTGGTTATAAACATTTTACCCTAATTATGTAAAATAAGATTGATGTTTGATGATTGAAAACATGATGATGAAAACTTGATATAGAGGATAAAGATGAATTGGGACAACCTACTAGTAGGGAGATGCTCATTCGAACTAACAAAGGTTGAAATTCTTTCATTATTTAATTACTCTAATTAGGATATGATTTGGATTGTCATTGATGTTGGTGCTAAGGATATATCAATATTACATTATTTTTTAGACTTATTGAACCTCATTTTTCTATAGCACTTGATGGTAGGCATCATGATAAAACACCATGAGGACTTGACTAAAATATGCATAAGAACTGACTCTCATGATCTAATACTAGAATAAAAATAATGCACCAATGATAAAAATAATGTTGACACATGAATATGGATGGATTAAATAATAAGTGTGAAAGGAATTATCTAATGAATCCAGATAGACAGAATCATGGCAATAATACTGAAAACAAATAAACAAGCACATAAACATACAAACAATAAAAAGAAACAAATACACAATGATTAATCATAATGTTAGTACAAATACCATGACATAAATAAGATGATGAACATTACCCATAATAGGTGACATCTTAATAAAAAAATATGATGGGGGAATAGATGAAAAGGAAGGGGGTGGCTAAGCTGTCTCCATATGCACTAGGTAAGCAGGCATTGCCTACATAGTTATATGGATGATATCCAATAAAAACTTTAGGCTGAATGTAGTTATCCTAAGAAATTGGATGTAATAAACATGATGAAAAAGACAAAAAAAACATGATGGATGTGATAGAAGAATAAGAATGGTCTTGAAAAACATCAAGTGCATGGGATAAAAGGCCAAAAAGGATGGGGAAACTAAATGACAAGTGATTTCTTGTGACTTAGTAAGGGTTCCCAAAATCCCTAAGGCAAAAAAGTAGTCAATGTTTTTGGATTTTATAAATGTTTTTGGGATTTTTGAAGTGTCTCAACTCAATTGAAAATGATGAGACATTAAACAATCTAGTCTCACAAAATGGTGAGCGTGGCAAGCTTGAAATGTTGATCATAAAATGGTGAGAGTGTGATGTCAAAGGGGGACTGAGTTGACCTCAACTTGAATCAAAAATGATCCACAATCCTAAATTACCCTTGAGTCATAGTAATTCCACATTATAGTGGAGGAATCTAACTAGTACAACATCTAATTCAAACAAAATAGGCATAGTTGGCATAGTGGCATAGTACAACATAAGAATGGCTAGTTGGTATGTCAAGGCATAATAAACAAATTTTTCCCCTAGTTTTTCCATAGGAAATTATAACTAGGATATAATGGCTCAGATTAATGATACTAATTTTCCCATAGGTAGTTATAATCAGTATCAAGATCGATGAGATACTAATTTACCCCTATAGGTAGATATAATTAGGCTCAGATAAACAAACATGATTAGAAGGGAATAATAAATGAAGGATGCAACTGCCAAACTTCTATCATACTTTTCTAAAATGCTACCTTTATCTATATTTCTTGAAACAACTACTGAAACTAATCTAATTTTTCATGCTAAAAGCATGAAACCAATGGATGAACCAAGGTCAAATAGGATAGGTGGGTAGGATCAAAACATGTTAGGTTGATAGAATGGAATGGTAGAATGGATAAGTGATAGGCAAAGTGATTGGCTAATAAATTGATAAGGTGATAGAATGATAGAAGGATATAATACAAATAAGAATATTGATAATATGGTACAACTTGATATGGTCCTCATAGATAATACACCAAGTCACTTAAGCATAGTACCGCTTAAGGTGTATAATGTTCATAGGATCATCAAGTTTGTCTCCATATGGTGTGGTAATCTTGTATGATCCTATGCCATAGTCTATGACAATGATGAAGGGACCTACCTAGTTGGGTTTTAACTTGCCTTTATGCTTCTTTTCAAACATGATATTATTTTGGTTCTCTTTGAGGATAAGATCACCAATCTCAAATCCTTTATGTTTCACACACCAATTTTAGTGGCCACAGAACCAAGTCTGATATGCTTGAAGGTTGTTGACTGCATCCATGTGTTTCTCATCAAGTAACTCTAGCTCTCACAGGTAAGCTACTCAATAGTCTTCATCATCCAAGATGTGCTTCAAAGAGATGCATAATGAAGGTAACTTGACCTCAATGGGAAGAATGGCTTTAGTGCCATAAACAAGTGAGTATGGAGTGGCTCTTGTTGGAGTATGATGATTGGTATGGTATGCCTAGAGGGTGAAATATATCTTAAGGTGTTAATTTTTTATTGATATCATTGAAAATATTATTAAGGATGTTGACAATGGTTTTGTTTGATGCTTTCGCCTAACCATTACCTTGAGGGTAATCTGTCATGGAAAATTTTTGAGTAATTTTATACTTAGCACATAGCTTTTTGACATCATTATTTTTGAATGATCCTCCATTATAAGATATAATGTTAGAATGGATATCGTAGTGGTAGATGAGATGGTTGAAGATGAATTTGGAAATTTGATTTCTATTCATGTAAGTAAAGGGTATATCTTCAACCCACTTAGTGAAATATTATGTGGCACTAAGGATATGTTTATGGCTATCTAATAAGGTGGGTTTTATCTTCCCAATGAGGTTGAGGCCCCATGTAGCAAATGGCCATTGTGTTAACATTGGTTTTAAAGTCTTGGCTAGGGCATGAATCAAATTGGAATTTTGTTGACACTTATCTCATCTCTTGACATATGTAACTACATCTGCATCCATCGTTGGCTAATAATAACTTATATGTAAGAGATTTTTGGATAGGATGGCCCCACTGATGTGGGATTCACATACTCCTTCATGAACTTTCCATAATGCTAGTATAGATTTTACCAAAGGAAATAATGAAGTAGAGTTCCATCAAAACTATGGTGGTATAGGGTTGGTCTGTGTAAGGTATAATATTGGGAATTATGGATGAAGTCTTTGGTTTGTTTGTAGGGTAATTCTAGATGTAAGATTTGATTGTGAAGATAGGTGTATATGTTTGAATACCAAGTAGAGTTAGGATGAGAAATATCACAGATCATTATGACAAGTGAATGTTCATGAGCTGGCACTATCAAATTTTCAATGAGAAATTATTAGTCTTTTGTCATGTCTATATGTCAAATCAAAGATCCAACGGTTCCATAGCATCTACTATTTCATTACTTACCCTTAATAGATGTTCAAAGTATATGTTGAAAATCTATTTCTTGAGAGTGTTGACCATGGCCTTATATGGAACTAACTTATCATCTTTGGTCTAAAAATGGTTTGTAACCTAATTTATGATTAACTATGAATCACCATAAAGCTTTAGATGATGTATGTTCCATTATACTACCTGTCAGTGTATCATATTCAACCATGTTATTGGTACAAGGAAAGCTAATTCTGACTAACTTAGGGATTATATACCCTTGTGGTGTTATAAACAAAATGCCTACCCCTGATCCATGTGATATGAATGAACCATCAAAATATATCTTCCAGCGTTGTTCCTCAAGAGGTGTTTTAATGATGGTCATGATGGATTCATCAATAAATTGGAATGTGAGTGGCTCTATGTTTTTAAGGGGTGCTTCAACAAGCTAATCTATAAGAAATTTCCTCTTGATGTATTTTTGGTTCACATAATCTATCTCAAACTCATTGAGAAGCATGACCAATTTGGCCATGTGGCCTTATAAATCTATTTTAGATAGTAGATACTTGAGCTGATCTACTTTTGAAATGACCATGGTATTACTAGTTAACATGTAATTTCATAGTTTATGAGCTATGAAGACCATAGCGAGACAAGATTTTTTGATAGGCATATATTTGTGTTCATATGTGACTAGTGTATGGCTTAAATAGTACACTACATGCTCTTTTCCATTATCACCATGTTGAGTTAGAAGTGCCCCCAGGGAATGGTTGGTAGCTGATATATAAAATAAGAATGAATTTCGTTGAATGGGAGGTAATAAAAATGGTGTATTTTCAAGATAGTCCTTGAGCTATTGAAAAGCTTTTTGACAATCATCATCCCAAAAAATGTTACACCCTTTTTCAATAGGTGTGTAAATGGGTGGCACTTGTCAACCAATTGAGATATGAAGCATCTGATGGATTGGAATTTGCCCTATAAATTATGAAGCTTCTCTAATTGGTTGATGGTAGCATCTTTGTTATGGATCATACTTTGGTTGGATCAACTTATATGCCCCTTTGAGACATAATAAAGCCAAGAAATTTTCCTAATGTGGTGCCAAAATCACACTTCTTTTGGTTGAGCTTGACTTTATATTCACATAGTCACTCAAATATCCTCTTCAATGTTGTTGGATGATCAACCTTAGTCTTTGATTTTCCTAGTACGTCGTCAACATAGTATTCACCAATGTCATTCATTATATCATGAAATATGACTGTTATAGCTCTTTAACAATTGGCCCCTACATTCTTAAGACCAAATGGCATAACTTGATAACAAAATGTTCCCCATAGAGTGGTGAACACTACTTTGTGTTGCTATTTTGGTGTTATTTAGATCTTATTATAGCCTGAGAACCTATCCATTAGTGAAACCATCTCATAGCCTAATGTGGAGTCGATAATCATGTCAATGTTTGGAAATGGAAAGTCATCCTTGGGGAAAGCTTTGTTAATGTCCCTAAAATCAATGTAGATTCTAATTATGTATGTCTTTTTACTGAATAGCATTACATTAGGAATCCATTTAGAATATTTGATTAGTATAATAGATCTCATTTCTAATATCTTCTCTAACTCTTTCTTTACTAATATAGTAATATGAGGATGTATTTTACAAAAAAATTACTTCATTGGTTTGGCATTAGGATGTACCACAAGATGGTGAAAAATTAAGGTGAGGTCCAAATTAGGCATGTCAAAATAAGCCCATGTAAATATATCTACAAATTTGATCAAAAGGGTTGTAAGGAGTTCACATTCCTCCTTAGCAAGGAATGTGCTTAATTTGATCCATTTTAGGTCATCTAGAGTCTCGATGTTAACTTCTGATGTGTCTTCCACTAGAAGGGTCAAACCATATTTAAGTCTTCCACTAGAAGGGTCAAACCATATTCAAGAATATTGGGCAAAGATTTTTTTGAACTATTTGGCTATGTTAGAGTCCTCTATTAGGATTGCTTATTCAAGTTCTCCTAGACATGATGAATCAAAATCCCGCAATGGGATGGATAGCCATGTAACAATTTTTTTTGGGAACTCTTGAATGATGTGGTCAAAAGCTTATTATTATTCAAGACTAAATTTAGATCCATAGACAAGTTCATCAACATTGGTATCTTGAATGATTTGATCAAAATTATGTGCTTCTTCAACACTCAACTCAGACCCATAGACAAGTTCATTATTAGTGGTCTCCTGGTCTATATTTGAAGAAGCTTTAACATCCCCATCTAATGGCCCCTAAAACAAGTTTTCACCACTAGACTGGCCTTTATCTTTACTTTTTCCCTGGTTGAAAAGTGCCTCAAAAATATTTTTAATTTGAGACCTCAATGTTTTATCTAATTAATTTTGTCTATGGGTGTTCACCTGTTCTTCAAAATAGGCTTCAAGATCCAACTTGATTGAGAAACCTTTTTTATGGTCTCCCAATGTAACATTATCCCTAAGGCTTAAAAAATCATAAAAGGCCTCATCATTATAAAACTCATCAATTGGTACTATTAGCCATTTTTGGCCTAGATACCAAGCTTGTACCTAGATGGACAAACTAAGAAGAGTTCCAAAGCTTTGAAAGTCAAACAATAATTTCATGAACAAGTCTGGAAGGGCCTACAAGATTTCAAAAAAGTTAGGTACAAAACCTTTGGTTTGGCTAAGTCCTTACTTGGTAGAAATCTTTTGGGTCCCTGTTTTGGCTAAGTGTTGAAGATTATTTCAGACAAAGATGAAGACAATGTTTCTAAAGACCTTTTTCTTTTGGATAAATTGTTTGCATCAAAAAGGCTAAGTGTTATTTCTTTTGGTAAATTTGTTTTGGGTCTTTTGGGCTAAGTTTCAGGAATTATTTCAAACATTTTATCCAAAACAAAAATCGCAAAGGATCATTCTCTCAGAAAGTGTACCAAACAAAAATCCCAAAAGGTCTTTTTTCAGCCAAAGTGGTCCATTCAAAAATCCTGAAGGGTATTTCTTCATCAAAAGGTCCAAATTAAAAGTTTTGAAGGGTCATTTTTTAGGTAAAGTGTCCTATACATTTTCCTAAAAGGTAATTTATGTAGCAAAGTGTCCCAAAAAAAATTGAAGGGCCATTTCTCTGACTAAGTACCCAAAATAATTTTCCCAAAGGGTCATTTCTCAGGAAATTATCCAAATAGGAAATCTAAAGGACACTTTCAAAAAATTTGAAGGGCATTTTTAGAAGGCCTGAAGGGTAATATCAAAGGGTAAAGGATCATTTAAAAAAGGCCAAAAGTAAATTTTATAGGGAAAGTGTCCTTGCCAAAATTTAAATCAAAAGGTACAAGGGCATGAATTATTTTGGGAAAATTATTTTTAAAATTTGGCTAAGGCATGTATTTCTTTCAGGGAAAATGTTTTGAGACACTTTTCTTGAAGACCAAATTCTTTCAGACATTTTATCCACAAAAAAAGACTAAGTACACAAATATTTTGGGAAAATTGTTTGAGATAATTTTCCCAAGGACATATTTCTTGTGGATAAATTATTTGATATAATAGTTCCAAAGACCAAGACATGAATTATTTTGGGGAAATTATTATATAATAATTTCATTAAAGACCAATTTCATTCAGACAAATTATCTGAGACAAAGCCCATAGATGAATTCTTTTGGACAAATTATTTTAGAAAAGTTGATCCATTAGGTTGGTGACAGGTGCACAAATGTCAAATTAAATCTCAGCATCCATCCATTGGAGTCCAAAGATTGGAAGTTGTATAGATGTCATTGAAATTCCCACGGACATCAATTGATAGGCACATGAATTTCAATTTCAAGCCCTAGTAAATTACCATTGGGATTTAAATATACCATGATAGGCATGTGGGCGTAAAGTTTGATCCCCATGAGATAGTTATTGTAATTCAAAAGGCAAGATCTAATGGTGTGGGTTCATCAAGATGAGATCCAATGGTATGTGTTCACTAACAAGAATATGAGCCCTAATAGATCAATGCCTCATGTTTAATCATGAATTAAAATCTAATGGCATGTGAGAAAGTTAAAAGTTCTAGGGGATTAAAGGCTACCATGTGTCATAAGTGTGGAATTAGATAGACTAATGAGCAAATCCAAGGACCAAAATCAAGTATGCCAAGTGTCAAGAGTGTGTTATCTTGAGAAAAAAATCTAATGGCATGCATTTAACCTGTTAGAGGATATATAATGGAGTGAGAAAAGGTCAATAAGATAATAAATCCTGATTTTATTTGTTGACAACTAATGAATAAAGGACCAAACTAGGATATTTTTTACTAGGGTCGATGGAGCAGTTCAACTCAGGAAAATAAAATGAATAGACCTGAGATGGTAAAAAATACATAAACCTAAGCTCGAGCTCGACCCAAGTTGAACTAGGATAAACAACCAAGAATTACTAACATAGCTCCATAGAGGTAAAATAGGTCTTTTAGACCTAATATAGACCAAAAGGGTGGCAACTTGTTGTAAAAAGGACCAAGCATCAGGCAGTATGCCATCTATATAGACTATAGGAAAACCAATAATCTTATATTGGTTTTCATCTATAGTTGATTCAGGTCTAGGTTTCAAATCAAGGGATAACTATGTGTAATCAATGAAGGAATGTCATGATCCATGCTCTCGATAGATAGCCACCCAAAGTAGACATAACCAAGGCTTAGTCAAGTTTATAGATATAAGTATTTAGTCTTTATACATAAGTAGTCAAGTGGAAGATGGCATGAGGATAAAAGATAAATATCTAGTGGTTATAGTAGCTTGAGAATTTAATATATTTTCAGAGTGCCTAAGGGTCCCTTTCATAAACAAGATCATGACTCACCATCTTAAGCTAAACTCCTATCTTCTAGTGTATTATTTGGAGGCTATTAGGAAAAACAAAGACTATCTTTTTCATGATGGATTATGTCTTGATTGGATTAAATCATGGTGTAGCATTCTCTTGATAGTAGTAACTCAATAATTATTCTCAAACCATGTTCTCTCTTCTCTCTTCTCCCCTTCTTTTATATTATCCCAATCTCTTCTCTTTTGTAAAGGTTCTAAAATTTTAGACTTTTTATCTTTCTAGGAGATAGGGATACTCTTTGAGATATTGTAAAGCATGTTCCTCTTGATTAGGATTAACCCTATCAAGTATTTTTAAGAACTACCTCTTGATGCATTAAGGACTTTCCTTACCTATCTCTTGCCTTGAGTCTATGTTTGGTGAGTTGTGTATGATGGAAATATGTAAAACAGAATCTTCTTCATCCATTATCTTTCTTTCTAACCTTGTTTAGGGAGTTTTCAGTGCTACTTATAGGTCTAGATTAGTGTTCTACTCTGAATATATTCTATGAAATACTTATGCAAGTAGCTTGATCTTGAGGTTGTGTGAGTTAGTATTATCTTCTACTAATCTAGTGTGGGTTAAAGCTTATGGTATTTTCCATTTTAAGTTTGGTGCATCTCCTAGTTAACTTTCTTATGAGCCCTTATCCCTTTTCTAATAATTTTCCCTTTGAAGCATTAGCTTAGCATTAATTTAGGTGAGCATCAAAGAGGAAGTCAACCTACTCCAAAGGTTCAACCCCAACATAGGTTACCCATAGCCTAGGACTACCCCAATATTGTGACTTAATAGGAGAGTGCCTAAAGAACCCTCTCAAGGGGTGCACATTAATGTCATAATAGTTTTTGACATGCCTATTTTGACTAAGGTCGAAAGTAATGAAAGGATTTTTTGGTATTTTTATTCTACATATCAGCCTTTAAAGGCATTATACAAACATCAATGTCAACTGTAAGCATCTATTAGCTAGCTAAGTAGCCTAACTAAGTGCCTGATCATCACAATTTGGTATGTAAAATCAATCATATTTTGATCAATATGTTTATCCTCTACCTTAGCATCATACTTATTAGGTAAATAATGTTTATGTCTTCTCCTAAGTGGCCATCAAATAGCCTATCAACATTATCATGGACTTTGTCCTCCTTCTACCCATGCATATGGCAAAGGTCAACCTCCTTTACATTCAAATAAATCCTTTACTTCCCCTTATAAAGACAAGGCTTACCCTATTACATCCTTGTCGATCAAGCAAGCATTAGTAGTTTATATTTAGTTGATAAGGGATATTGCTAAGGGTTTTGAGTTTTCTCTAGTCATCCCTATCCATGCTCTATAAAAATCAAGGAGTGCTCTTTAGTTAGTAAAGAGCAGATGGCCAGTTTGTGAAAGTGATCAATGGTCATCTTATAGGAATGAGGACATAGCAATGATAAGAAACATGGTCCAAAATATAAACATGTTAATATCTTATAAAGAGAAGTAGGCTCATTTGAACCAACATTATGTGCCCTCTCCCCTACAAGAGCCTCAAGCTCAACCATCAAGAGTCCTTGATCAACCCCCTAGTCAACCTTGTCAAAGGCCATCCTTGTCAAAACTTAGAGAGGCAATATTGGACCAAGGAGGAATAATCATGAAGATCAAAGAAGGGGTCAATATTGGACAATAATTCACTATTCACACCATGGAAGGGATAAAGATCTTCTTGCAAGAGTTATAGAATGTATGAGCATCTATTGAAGAAGTTGACTACCCACATGTTGAGAAGCAAGAAATGAAAGGGTGGGTATTATCCATTGAATAATTCTTTGAGCAAAGAGAGAAAGAGTACGTCAATCCTAAGCCAATCAGTTTTCCCTCTCCTACCCCAATGCCCATTTTCACTTAGGAGAATGAAGATATCCCATTTTGGATCCTCTCTTATGACCTTAATTATTTCATACCCTCTCTTGGGAAACCACCCTCTCCCATACCCATTCAATAAAAAGAGAAGGTTACCAAGTCCTACACTTTTCCCTTGTGGAAATAAATCAAGGAGGACATAAAGAAGGAAAGGGAGATGTTAGTTGAGGTGGTCCAAGAACCAGTTCTGGTAGACAAAGGGTTAGTTGTGCAAGAAATGAATCAATAAACTATATTTCAAGTCAATGAGTTTGTTACACAAGATTTCTAAGACTTTCTCTCCTCAATTCAAGAGCCCCTCAAAGATCATTCAAATTGCCTGACTAGAAGGATGCCCTCCTAAGCTACAAGTAAGGTGAACTTCTTCACCCTCCCACCATCTATTTTATAAAAGAGGATCCTATTCTACAAAGGATAGAGAAGGATTTTGTAGTCATCAGTGACCCTGAAGAGGATAATGCAAGTGTCTATGATGAAGAGATCATGATAGATATCCCAATTCATAGAGAAGAGCATGTTTTAGCTTTCAAGTTGTAGGAACCTGATGAGAATTAAGAGGACAACCTTCATGAACCTAGTGTGGAGGTCAAGAGTAGCTCAAATAATTTAGAATATCAGTGGCAACATTTGTGCTTAGATTTCTTGAATAAAATGGAGTAGTTTAATGTTGTGAACTTTCCTAAAGAAGACAACACTCAAGTTAAAAATAGAGCAGACCCTAAATGGACTACTAAAGGTCCATTATACATAAATGATGAAGAAGATCATAACTAATAACTAGAAGTTGGTCCACTTTAATATGAGGTTTCAGTTGAGGATAGCCCTAATATGTTGAAGCTAGAGGAAAGCAGATCAGACCTTGAGCAATAAAAATTTGATGTTTTAGACCTAAGATGGTCAAATCAACCTTCATTTGTAGTTCAATAACAATATGAAATATTGAGTGAGGTTCATGAAGGAGACATCTCAAATTATTAAGAAATGTAGTTTGAGAAGAATACCAGTGAAGAGCCTAAAGAGTTATGATAGCGGTTCAATGCCATAACCAAAAAATTTGAAGAGGCCAAGGGACCTATCCTTCTTCTAAAACACTATAAACATGCTACTCTAAGCATGATCAACCCTGATTTACACAAGGATAAAGTGGAAGAACATGTTCTTTTTAAACCATAAATTGAACCAAATTTAATTTCTCCTAAGAGCCTGAATGAAGTCTTCATGCAAGATTTTCTCAAGAGAGGAGAGTAACATCAAGTAAGTGCTCCTATAGTCCAACATGGACCAAACTTGGAAGACCTGGATTAGTATGTCTACATTGGAGACATTTTTGTTCTATTTCATCCATTGGAGAGCACATCAAAAGGATTGGAAATCAAGTTTCTTGGTTCACCAATTATGGTACCTTTAAGTCAAGGTATTTTCCATCTGAGTTTCTTACAAGTGGATGATACTAGAAGTTTTCCTTTTGATCCAAGAAAACCAGTTTTAAAAGGTCTTGTATATATTATATTAGTTTTTATTATTCCCTCTAAGGGTCTTGTGCACATTTTCTTTTTTCTTTTATTGTTTCCTTTTCCAAAGTGCCTTGGGCATTTTGTTTTTATTTGTTTCTTATGGTCCTTATTGCTTCAAGAGAAGTTCAACGCAGTTGTAGAGGCTAATGACTCCATGCCTAATGGACTATATAATGTAAATTGTCTAGATTCTCAAAGCATAATAGGTATGCTTACCCATGAGTTATCAAATATGTGTGCCATTTTTGGCCCACATACCAAGCTTGTGCCCAGATGAACAAACTGATTAGAATTCTAGAGATTTGAAATTCAGTCACTAATTTTGTGAACAAGTCTATAAGGGATTATATGCTTTTAAAAAATCTAGGTATAAAACCTTTATTTTGGCTAATTCCTTACTTGGTAGAAATATTTTGAGACCCTTTTCTAACTAAGTGTTGAATATTCTTTCAGATAAAGATGAAGATAAAGTTTTCAAAGACCCTTTTCTTTCAAATAAAATATCTGCATCAAAAAGGCCAAGTGTTATTTATTTGGGAGATTCATTTGAAGGTTTTCTTGGCTAAGTGTCAAGAATTATTTTAGACATTTTGTCTTGAAAAAAATCTCAAAGGATCATTTTCTTGAAAAGTGTACCAAACAAAAAGCTTGAAGGGTCTTTTTTAACCAAAGTGGTCCATTCAAAAATCTCAAAGGTATTTCTTCACCAAAAGGTCCAAATCAAAAATTTTGAAGGGTCATTTTTCAAGAAAATTATCCTATACATTTTCCCAAAAGGTCATTTCTATAGCAAAGTATCCAAAATGAAAATTTTGAAGGGCCATTTCTTTGAGAAAGTACCTAGAACAATTTCCTAAAGGGTCATTTCTCCGTAAATTATCCAAACAAGAAATCTAAAGGACACTTCAAGAGTTTTGAAGGATACTTTTAGAAGTCCCAAAGGGTAATATTGAGGGTAAAAGGGCCATTTTTAAAATGCCGAAAGGCAATTCTATAAGGCAAGTGTCCTTGAAAAAAATTTAGTCAAAAGGTACAAGGGTATAAATTCTTTTGTGAAAATTGTTTCCAAAATTTTGGCTAAGGCATGTATTTCTTTTATAAAAAATGTTTTGAGACAATGTTCCCAAGGACCAAATTCTTTAAAACATTTTGTCTATATAAAAATACTAAGTACATAAATCTTTCAAGAAAATTGGCCAAGACAATTTCCTCGAGGACATATTTTGGATAAATTATCTGAGATAATATTTTTGAAGACAAAGACATGAATTCTTTTAGGGAGATTATTCTACAACAGTTTCCCTAAATACCAATTTATTTGAATAAATTATTTGATACAAATCCCATAAATTAATTCTTTCAGACAAATTATTTAGACAAAGTTGACCGAGTAGGGTGGTGATAGGTGTACAAATGTTAAAGTAAAGCTTAGCAACCATCCATTAGATTCCAAATATTAATGCTCATGTAGACATCATTGACATCTCATGGATGTCAATTGATAGGAGTGTGAACATAAATTTCAATCATTAATAAATAGACATTAGGATTCAAATATCCCATGACAAGTGCATGAAAATAAAGTTTGATCCCCATGAGATAACTATTGTAATTCAAATGGAAAGATCCAATGGTGTAGGTTTATCAAGATAAGATCCAATGATACATGTTCACTGAAAAGAATATGGGGCCCAAAAGATCAATGACTCACATTTAATCATGGATTTAGATCTAATGGCATGCAAGCAATTCAAAAGGGTATGGGGCTTAAAGGCTACCACATGGCATAGGTATAGGATTAGATAGATGGATGAGTAGATCCAAGGACCAAATGTGTAAGTGCTAAGTGGCAATGGCATGTTAGCGTAGGATAAATATCTAATGAAACATGTTTAACATATCTAAGGAGATTTGATGGAGAAATAAAAGGTCAATAATTTAATGAATCCCAAGTTGGTTTATTAATAACCAATTAACAAAGGATCGAGTTGGGACATTTGGAACTAGGGTCGACAGAGCAATTAAACTTAGGCAAAGTAAATAAATAGACCCAAGATGGTAGAAAATACCTAGAACTGAGCTCAAGCTCGACTTGAGTTGAACCAAGATAAAAAATAAGGACCAAGCATTGTTATAAGAGCTCTATAAAGGTAAAATTGGTATTTTAGACCTAATATAGGCCAAAATGGTGACAACTTGTTGTAAAAAGGACCAAGCATCTAGTAGAGTGCCATCTATATAGACTATAGGAAAACTAATAATCTTATATTGGTTTTTATCTATACTTGATTCAAGTCCAAGTTTCAATTCAAGGGATAGTTATGTGTAATTAATGAAGGAACATCTTGAGCCATGTTCCTGACAGATAGCCACCCAAAGCAGACATAGCCAAGGCTTATTCAAGTTTATAGATATGAGGATTTTGTCCTTATACATAAGTAGTCAAGTGGAATATGTCATGAGGAGTAAATATAAAGATCTAGTGGTTGGAGAAGTAGCCTAAGAATTCAATATATTTTTATAGTGCCTAAGGGTACTTTTGATAAATAGGATCATGACTTACCAACTTTTGGCAAAACTCTTATCTCCTAGTATATTACTCAGAGACTATTGGGAAAAACAAATACTCTCTTGTTCGTGATGGATTATGTCATGATTGGATTAAATTATGGTGGAGCATTCCCTTGATAGTAGCATCTCATTAATTATCTTAAAACATGTTGTCTCTTCTCTCTACTCCCCTTCTCCTATATTATCCCATTCTCTTCTCTTTTGTAAAGGTTCTTAGATTTTAGACTTTTTATCTTTTTGGGAGATAGAGATACTCTTTAATATACTATAAAATATATTCCTCTTAATTAGGCTCAACCCTATCAATCATTTGTAAGAACTACCTTTTTATGCATTAAGGACTTTATTTACCTATCTCTTACCTTGAGTCCATTTTTGGTTAGTTGTGTATGATGGCATTATGTTAAGGAGAAACTTCATCATCCATTGTCTTCATTTCTAAACGTATTTAGGGAGTTATCAATGCTGATTGTAGGTCTAGACTAGTATTTTACTATGAACCTCTTCTATGAAATACTTATGAAAGCATCTTGATCTTGAGGTTGTGTGAGCTAGTATTGTCTTCTATTGATCTAGTGCAGGTTCAAGATTATAGGAGTTTCTCTTTTAAGTTTGGTGCATCACCTTGTTAACTTTATTAGGAGCCTTTATCCTCTTTTTAACCCTTTTGCCTATGAAGTATTAGCTTAGTAATATTTTAGGTGAGCATCAAAGAGGAAGCTGGCCTACTCCAAAGGTTCAACCCCAACATAGGTTACCCATAGCTTGGGTTGTCCCAATATTGTGACTTAATGGGAGAGAGCCTGAAGAATCCTCTCCAAGGGTGCACATTAATGTCATAATAGGTACATTAGATTATTTTTATCCCTAATATATTAATTGGGGATAATATAATGTTAATAGATTGTGATGAATCACTAGTTGAAGGGTACAAATGGTGTTATTATCAAACAAGTTGGTATGGGATAGGTCATCGAATGGGATATGATTAAACTCTCCTTCATTTTTGGCATTATCATCACTAGTTTTTAGAAATGAAACTTGAATAAGATACGTGGGGTCATCCCTAGGTAGTTTAAATCCAAGTCCATAAGTTCTTTTGTACTAAGTCATAGAAATTGGCTCAAGTCTTCCATGTTGATTTGGCCTAAAACCTCCTCCTTCATAGTCTTGGTTTTCCATGATCTAATAGGAATGGGATATTTAGAATTTTTATAATAATCAACTAGTTTGTCATTGTACAACCATGATTCATCTCCTTTAAGAGGGTCTTATGCTTGGCCAAAGGCTGGTATGAAAGTGATAAGTGTTGGACTATGTTGATTTCCTTTGACATTTTGTTACCATTTTTGTCATTGCATGAGTGGTTTAGATTTTAGTCTTCAAAGGACTTGGGGTTATATGGAAGCTTTGCAATGTGAAAGGTGTTATGGGTTAAATAAAATCTTGGGCCATTATCCAAGATGGTATAATGATTTAATATTTCAAGAGGCAACATGTGGGATAGTGAATCAAGGGTATCAAGGTCAATGCAATTGGCTTTTGTTAAATTAATAAGTATTATTTTCTCTTTATTTGTTTTGAAAACCATATTCATGCCAAAATGGTAGTTATAACTTTTAAACTCATCTTATAAATGTTTACAATGCTCATATGAATGCAAGTCTCTTGGAATAGTCACCCCTATCCCTGAATGGGAGAACTTGATACACTAGTGTAATATTGATGGGACTACACAAATATTGTGTAACCAAGGTCTACCCAAAAGCATGTTAAATGACAAGTCAATATCTATGACATGTCAAAGTGTATCATGGGTCAAGGGACCAATGATAACTAGTAGGCTAATGGTGTCATGTGATTCTCATTATTTATTGTTGTAGGCTTTGATGGTGATTTTTTTCTATTTGGAGATCTACTATTGTGTAGCTAAGAAGCTTGATGAGCTTTAGAGTCATTATGTTTAGACCTGATCTATTGTCTATGAGGACATGTTTCACTTTGTGCCTCTTTGTGTAGACTTCAATGTATAATGGATTATTATACAAAGGGCTAAGGGATGACATATCACTTTGGATGAAGATTACTTGTTGGGATGGAGCTACGTGTCCAACCAAAGCTTGAAATTTATCAAGGGATATGTCATTTTGGACTATGGATTGACTAAAGAACTCTACCAAGATGTTTTATGGATCATTGATGTATGTAACAAATCTAAAATAGAGATTTATGTTGGTGTCTTTTGAAATTTATCCACAATGTCAAACATCTTTTTTTGATATAGTGTTAAATGGCTTATCCCAAGACAAAATGGTTGGTTAGATGATGGGTGAAGTGGTAGATACTTTTGGGCCTAGTATGGTAATCCTTGAGCATCAATTTATGATTGTACAATCAAGATTAGGTACATGACCATTATTGTTATCAAATGATGGTGGAGGGGGACTAGGTCGGATAAGTCTTGGTTGTTGATGCACTTGTGCATGGTCATGGGATAACAACAAGTTATTTTTACAAGGTTTAAACATGGGAATCCTTGCTTATTAGTCTACCTATGTATGATGCCAAGTCAAGGAAGGCTTACCATCATAGGTTGGTTGGTTTGCAATGATTAGCAACAATATTTTTCAATTGATATTTGGTCTTGGATTGATGTAAATGGTTGTAATGTGACCTCCTAAAATATGTCCTATAACTAAGATGTAGTCATGTGCAACTCCATAGTAGGTCTATTGGTTATTTTCACTATTTTGGCCTTAGTTTTGTCCATTGTTTTGATGTTGTTGGTTCTACTACTAATTTTATTAAGTCTATTGGTTTAGCCTTGGTTGTTGATACTATTGTTATTGATGTTACACTAGCCACTTTGATTGTTGTTGTTTGTTATGTTGGGGAAAAGGCTTCTGATAAATGCTAAGGCTCTAATTCGAGGTGGAAGCTCCATGATCCAATGTGATCTCTCCATTTTACACCATATTATGAATTACATGTTTAATTTTCACACAACCTATAAATTATGGCCACTAACCCTATGAAAATCATAGAATTGTTCTGACTTATACCAATATGGCATGTCAGTACCCTCAAAAACTTGATCTTTAGGAATGGGCCATCTAAATAAGTTAGTTACTATGAGCTTGTAAAATATAGATTCAATGGGACCTTAAAGGTCATTAAAAGCATAATGAGTAGGTACATTTCTCCTTAAAGGAGGAGGATTTTACAAAGGCATAGATTGATGAATTTATTGTGTTGGTTTAGGTTATTATGCTTGTTATGTGTGTTGAGGCTACTAAAAAGGTTTATGGTTAGGAGTAAGTTGGAAAGGTAGTGTAGGTTGAGCAGATGGTGTTTGCACCATTTGGACATGTCATGACTTTGTTACTCCATTTCCTACAACATTCTTGTTATGATTGAATTACTTAGTTTTGTCATTGTTATTGGCTTGTGATGTTTGAGATGCTTCCCCTTGAACTAGATGTTGATTTTGAACATTATTATAGTTTTGATTTTGGCCATTATTCTGATCTGATGAGGTTAGTTTAATGATCCCTTTCTTAATAAGGCCTCTTTTGATCACTAAACCTTTGTCCAGTAGGTTTATTTATAGATATAGATAGTGAGATAGATATAGATATAGATAGTGAGACAGATATAGATATAGATAGTGAGATAGATATAAAAGGGGCACCCTCTCTCGATTGATGATATTGTGCATACCAACCTATGTGGTTAGGATCCTATCTACTCTCTATGGGGAGGGTGGTTGACTCTATATATCTAGTTATTCTATTCATGCTCAGCTACTGATTTATTTAAATGTGTGCACACATTACAACTCTAAATAGTAAGATATCTCATTATGTAGGTTTTTGGTAAACACAACAGCTAGTTGCTTATCTAGTAGTCTATGGGTAAATCTACTTACAAGGGTTCTTCATCATTGTAGATATCTTGGAAAGCTTTCTCCTAGTTTTTTTTACTTGTGTCAAGTCTACTAATGAAATCTCAAGTTTGATTTTGTAAGAGAAGTGTTGCATGAACTTGTTTAAAAGATCATTGTTATTAGAAACTAAATTTTTTGGTAATCTAAGGAGCCATTCCAAGGCTTGTCTAGTTAGACTTCTTAGAAATAACAACAATAAGTATATGTCATTATAGGATACTGGTTGACACGTAATAAATAATTTTGTCAAATGGGCCTTGGGATCACCTTTCCCCTTATATTTGTCAAATTTTGGTGGTTTATACCCTGGAGGAAATGGTATCTATAAGTAATCTATGTTAAAAGGGTAAGAACACACATCATCCAACTTGAAATTTTTGACTTATTTTCCAACTTGGATGGTAGTAATTGCATCCTTCATTTATTGTAGTTCTTGTTTGAAGAAACTTGTGGGAATATTGGCCTAAGGTGATGGTTGAGTGATCATAAGTAGATTAATTTGGCTAAGGTATGATGGAGGTATTTTCTAGGGTATGTTGGATTGGCTAGGAAATGGACTCAAAATATGCATGCATGGATTAGGGTGTGATTATTGAAATTAAATGTATTACGATGCAATATTCTTATTAGGATTGGGTATGTAGATTTGATGTTATCCATTTTATCGTTAGGATGGAGGAATACGATTATATTATGCCTATTGAGGTTGAATAGGGACATGTTTCTGACTAGTCATACCTAGTTGATTGAGAGGGACTTATGATCCAAGACCCTATCTTTGAACTTGTGGCACATTCTATACAAAAGGTAATTGTTGCCTACTAGGCACTTGAGGAACATTAGGACCTCTTTTTTGTGTGAATCCCTATTGGGAAGTGGATGCATGTTGTGCTTTTCACTGACTAATACTAGTACATTATTGGTTAGACATCATTTCATTTTGAATTGACATGTTAGTCTGTAATGAAAGAGGTATGTTCATCAGTACCTAATGAGGTGAAACATTAGTTGCCCCTATTGAGGTAGCAATATTTTTTGCCTCTACTACATGGGTTGATTGGATGGTGCCCCCTATTGTGGAATATTACTCATCACCTATTGTGGTGGAGTAAGATTCATCACATTCTACTATGGCATAACATTGGTTATTGGTTGATTGCTTAATCCTTATTGTTGGGTGCTATAAGAAGTAACTAGTTGAGGATTAGTGGTAGTTGGTTGAGGTTAGCACATAGAAAATAATACTCCCTAAGTTTATGAACCACTAATGGTGTTATTTAAAAGCACTTTTTTTTTGGATTTTTTGCTTGTGTATTAATACCACTTTGGTCTAAATTAGACATTACTTTTGCATTGTCCACTAAGTTTTGCTCATTATTCTGTATAGAAGTAGAAGACACTTCCTTGATAGTTGGATTATTGAACATTTTTTGACTAAAGTGTTTTTCATAAATAGGTCTAAACCCTAATTTTATTGACCAATCATTTCCATTAAAATTCTTATTGAAGGGTATAAATTAATAAGAGGCTTGTTCAACATGGTCATATAATTAAAGTTATGTGCTAGGTCTCAATATGTTTGGTATGTTGTCTGCATTTAAAATAAGTGGTCCTCTATAAGGCCTCTTTTCATGATAAGTATACAAGGATATCGATATGGTATTAGTAATATAGAATTAGTGTTGTTATAATAGGCCTAATCATTATTTTGATAAGACATGTTATAAGGCCCTCTTAATAGATTTTGAAAATTTCCATGCCCTACCTCATAGTTTGATAGCATTGTACCATAATAGGGTTTTTATTATTGGACATTTTTTGTAACCATAGGTACACTATCCAAATATTGGTTTGTATGCTCTTGATCTTGATCCATGTATTTAGGCATATTAAGTAAATAATTGGCCAAAGTATCTTTGATATATTTTCATGTTTGAGTGTTGTATGGTGGATAGAAATCTATCTCTTAAATAACATCATCTCCATAAGGATACTAAAAAAATTCCTCTTATGTACTAACATTTCCATATCCCAGATTGTACATAGTTCCACTACATGTGTAGTGAGATATGGTCAAATTTATGATAAATGTTTTGCAGCAAGGTGGGATTAGAGTTCTACAAATTCTAAAAAGTTATGTTTGAAAACACAAAAGAGGTTTAAACTCTATCTAGCTTGGTATAAGGTGGAGTTGTATCTCAAAAAAATTTAATGCAAATACTTGGTAAAAATAGTATAACATCAAATGTCTAATGTTAAATGGTTCACATAATTAAGGTCAAGTAAAATGACCTAAAAATAATATTCCAAAATCTAATGTCTAAACATGTTCTAAATAGGTCTAAACTAGGAAAGGAAATGTTTCTAGGTCTTTTATCCAAACATGGATTCAAAAGCTAGGATTAAATAGGTTGTGTTATGACTTTTGGCTAAATGTGGCATCCAAAACTAGACTTTAAAAAAAAGATGCTGATGATTATTCTAATAAATTTGGAATAGTTTGGCAAAGACTAGGCACTTGATTCTAGACATAAACATGATCTATTTGGTACAAAACACAAAACAAAATGCACTTTGAAGATGGATTGATTCTATCAAAAAGGCACAAATAATAAAGTTTCCAAATTTGAGTAATGTATTAACCTAATTTATGCAACCCAAGATAGAAATATTAGTGTATCATCCCCTATGAGTTGAGGCCTAAACAAAAATCAATCAATATTTGGATCCAAACTTGTAAAATTTTAATCAAAGACTCAACTAAAGTAAACTAGGATTCGATGACAAAAACCTAAGCAAATTTGAATAGCATGACTATGTTGAACAACGATCAATTTAACCACATGTTCTATGAACTCTATCAACCCCTCATAGACGTAACATAAACATTATACAAACATTACCTTGCTAAGAACATCCAAAAACTTCTCAAAACTTTCCCAAATATTTAAATAAAGATTTTGGTGGGAAATGTCAATTTGAAAGTTTCAACCTAACACCTATAAAACTCCAAAATAAGATCCAAGAAGGATTATAAGAAACCTATACACATAAATATAACCAAAATTAAATGTAACTAAGATTACCCTACATCCAACTTCCTATAACACTAATGTATATTATACCAAAGGTAAATAATGAAGCAAAGTTCTATTAAAACTATGGTGGTATAGGTTTGGTCCGAGTAATGTATAACATTGGGAATTATGGAAAAATGATTTATCTTGTTTATGGGATAGGTATGGTGGCATAATTTTTTTATAGAGGTATTTATATTGGTTTGAATACCAAGTAGATTTGGGACCAATAATATCACATATCATTGCAACAGTTGAAGGTTCATGAGCTGGTGCTAGAATATTTTTAACAAAAAATTGGTATTCTTTGGTCATATATATTTGTCAAATAAAAGATCCAATGGTATCCATGGTATCTATTTTTATATTATTATCCCTTGGTATATTTTCAAATTGGATATTGATAATCTACTACTTGAGATTGTCGATCATGGGCATGTATAGAAATAACTTATCATCTATGGTTTGAAAATGGTCTGTAACCTGATTGATGATTAAATAAGAATCACCATAAACATTTAGATGTGTTATGTTCTATTATACTAGCTATTAGAGCCATGAAATTAGTGTTTCATATTTTTCCATGTTATTGGTACAAGGAAATCTGATTCTAAATGACTTAGGGATTAGATCCCCTTATGGTGTTATAAACAAAAGGCCTACCTTTGATCCATGTGCTATGGATGACCCATCAAAATATAGCTTCCAATGTTTCTCCTTAAGAGGTGTTTTAATTATGGTCATAAGAGCAATTTGATCTACAAGAACTTGCCCCTTGATGGATTTTTGGTTAACATATTACATCTCAACTCACTGAGAAGCATGATCCATTTGACCATATGGCCTTGTAAAAATATTTTGGATAGTAGATAATTGAGTGTATCTACTTTTTAAATGACCATGGTCTTATTTTTCAACATGTAATGGCATAATTTATGAGCTATAAAGACCATAGCTAAATAGGTTTTTTTAATGGGTGTATAATTATGCTCATATGTGACCCATGTACGACTTAGATATTACACAACATACTCTTTTCCATTTTCATCATGTTGAGCTAGAAGTACCCCTGGGGATTTTTATATGGTTGATAGATATAAAAGGAATGGTTTTCCTGACATAAGAGGTAATAAATTAGTGTATTTGCTAGATAGTCCTTTAACAAATGAAAAACTTTTTGATAATCATCATCCCAAATAAATGTGACACCCTTTTTCAAAAAATGTGTGAATGGATGGAACTTGTGAGCTAATTGAGATATGAAGCATCTAATAGATTGGATCTTATCCTACAAACTATGGAGCTTCTTTATATTAGTTAGCAATGGCATTTATGTTATGGCTTATACTTTGCCTAGGTCAACTTTAATGCCTCGATGAGACACAATGAATCTAAGTAATTTTCTTGAATTAACTACAAAAACACACTTATTAGGGTTAATCCTAACTTTGTATTCATTCAATCACTCAAATATCCTCCTCAATGATGTTTGATGATCAACCCTGGTCTTTGATTTACCTAGTATGTCATTGACATAGTCTTTAATAATGTCATGCATCATATTGTGAAATATGACAATCATGGCTCTTTGACAGGTGGCCCATACATTTTTGAGACCAAATGGCATAACCTGATAATAGAATGTTTCCCATGGAGTGGTGAACACTATTTTATGTTGGTCTTCTAATGTGATTTAGATCTGACTATATCCTGAGAATCTATTCATCAGTGAAAGCATCTCATAACCCACTATGGAGTTGATGATCATGTTAATGTATGGTAGAGGAAATTCATCCTTGGGGAAAGACTTGTTTATTTATTTACAATAAGTACAAATTTTGATTCCTTATATATTTTTACTAATGGATAAAACATTGGAAATCCATTTAGAATAGTTGATTGGCCTAATGCATCTTGCTCCCAAGAGTTTTTCCAACTCTTTCTTTAATAATACAATAAAACGAGTATGCATCTTACGTAACTTTAATTTAACAAGATTGACATCAAGATATACCACAAGGTGGTGGAGAACCAAGGTGGGGTCCTAACCTGGTATGTTATATAAGGCCCATAGAAATATATCTACAAATTCCCTCAAAAGGGTTGTAAGGACTTCACATTCCTATTCAATGAAGGACATGTCTAATTTGATCCATTTTGGGTCATCTGGAGTCTTGATGTTTACCTCTATTGTGTCATCCACTAGAAAGGTCAAATAGTCTTCAAGAATAGTGGGCAAAGATTTGAACTATTTTATAATGTTAGAGTCCTTTGTTAGGACTGGTTCTTTAAGTTATCCTAGACATGATGAATCAGAATCCCCTAGTGGTAGGGATGTGCATGTGACAAATGCAATTAGAAACTCTTGGATGATGTGATCAAATGTTTATTATTCTTCAAGACTAAATTTTGACCCATACATAGGTTAATTTTTTTTGGCATCTTGGTCTTTAATTTGATCAAAAGGCTATTGTTCTTTAAAACTAAAATCAGACCCATAGATAAGTTCATCATTAGTGGTCTCTTAGTCTATGTTTGAATAAGATTGAACACCCCTAATTAATGGCACCTGAAATAGGGTTTCACCACTAGAATGGCCTTTATCTTTACTTTTTCCCTAGTCCAAAAGTACCTCAAAGAGGTTTTCACTTTGAGACCTCAATGTTTTATTTAATTATTTTTGGCTAAGGGTGTTTACCTGCTCTTTAAAATAGTCTTCAGGATCCAAGTTGATTGAGAACCCTTTTTTTGGTCTCCCAATGGAACATTGTCCCTAAGGCCTAGACAATTGAAGAAGGCCTCATCATTTTGAAATTTGTCAACCAACATGTTGGATTCTTATTGGTCCTAATCTATCAATTATGGATAATATAATGGTAAGGGATTATGATGAATAACTAGTTGAAGGGTACAAATGGAATTATTGTCAAACAAATTGGTATGGACTACATCATTAAAAGGGCTATGATTAAACTCTACTTCAAAGTCATTGATTATGGAACTTGAAAAGATATATGGGGTCACCCTCAAGTGGTTTTAATCTAAGGCCATAGGTTCCTTTGTATCTAGTCATAGAAATTGGCTCAAGTATTCCCAATTGATTTGGCTTGAGGCCTCCTCTTTCATAATCTTAGTTATACATGATCTGATTAAGAATGGGATATTTGGAATTTTTTTAAAAATCAACCAATTTATCATTATACAACCATGATTCATATTTGGTAAGAGGTTCTTGTTCTTGGCCAGAGGCTGGTATGAAAGTGACAAGTGTTAGACTATGCATTTGGCCTTTGCCCTTTCTTTGCCATTGCATGAGTGGTTTATCTTTTGGTCTTTCAAGGACTTGGGGTTTTGTGTAATATTTGAAATGTGAAAGGTATCATGGGTCAAGTATTCTCATGGGCCATTATCTGGGATGGTGTAATGATTGGACATTTTAGGAGGTGGTATGTGGGAAAGTGAATCAAGGGTATTAGGTTCAATGCAGTTGACCTCTAGTAAATCAACAAGTATTACTTTCCCCTTTTCCTTCATGGTAATTGGATTCATGTCAAAATAATATTTATAACTAAATAACTTGGCCTCTAAATACTTATAATACTTGTATGGATGCAAATCTATTAGAATAGTAACCTCCATTCCTGAATGGGAGAACTTGATACACTAGTGTAACGTTAATGGGATTGCACAAATATTGTTATCCAAAGTCTACCCAATTCATATTGTATGACAAATAAAGATCTAACACATGGAATAATGTATCATAAGTCAAAGGCCTAATGATAATTTGCAAGTTGATGGTACCTTGTGATTCTCATTCTTCATTATCATAGGCTTTGATGGTGATTATTTCTTCTTGGAGATCTAGCATCATATACTCTAGAAGGTTGATGAGCTTTATAGACACATTAATTAGGCCCAATCTATTTTCTATGAGGACACACTTCACTTTGTGTTGCAATATGTATACTTTGATGTACAATAGATTTTTATGTAGTGGGCCAAGGAATGACATGTCACTTTAGTTGAAGGTTAATTGTTGTCCTGGAGCTAGGCATATAACCAAATCTTGAAATTTTTTAGGAGATATGTCATTGGGAACTTTGGATTGGCCAAGGAACTCTATCAAGATGTTTTTTAGATTTTAGATGTATGCAATAAATCTAAAATGCATATTTTTTTTGGTGTCTTTTGTAATTATTCCACAATGTCAAATGTCTTTTCTTGGATAGAAGGAAATGGATTTTTTTTGAGGTAGAATAGTTGATCAGATGGTGGGTGAAGTGGTAGATGGTTTTGGGCTTGGTATGGTAATCCTTGACCACTGAGTTGTGATTGTACAATCAAGATTAGGTACAGGACCATTATTACTAAAAAATGATGGTGGAGGGAGACCAGATAAGATAAGTCTTTGTTGTCAGTGCACTCGTGTTTGGTCATGAGCTAATGACAAGTTATTATTATAAGGTCCAAACATGATAATACCTACTTGTAGGTTCACCTGTATGTGGTCCCAAGTCAAGGAAGTATTATCGACATAGGTTGGTTGATTAGGAATAATTAGTAATGGTCTTGTCTAATTGGTACTTGTTCTTAGATTGATGGAAATGGTGTTAACATGAACTCCTATAATATGGCCTATAATTGTGTTATATTCATGTACAACTATATGATAGGTATGTTATTTGTTAACATCATTTTAGCCTTAGTTTTGTCTATTTTTTTGACATCATTGGTTTTATTGGTTGTTGTATTGGGGAAAAGTGTTCTAATAAATGTTGAGGTTTTGATTAGATGTGGAAGCTCCATGATCTAATGTGATCTCTCCATTTTCTAACATATTCTCTATGACATGTTTAATTTGTACATAATGCTGAAAATTATGGCCATTGACCTAATGATACCCATATAGTTCATTTGGCTTGTATCATTATGGATAGTTAACATCATCAAGAGGGGCCTTCAAAATAAGACATTTAATTAGATTAGCTATAGTGAGCTTGTGAAACACTGATTCAATGGGTTCTCCAAGGTTACTAAATACATAATGAGTAGGCACATTTCTTCTTAGATGAGGTTTTTTCAAAGGCATAGGTTATTGCATTTGTTGAGCTTGTTATATTTGTTATACCGGTCTAGATTATTGTGATTGATGCACTTGTTTCATTTACTATAAAGGTTATTGGTTATGAGTTATTTGCATATATTGTGCAAATGGTGATTACACCATTTGGATATGTTGTGACTTTATTAATCCATTCCCTATAACATTCCTATTGTTATTAAACTACTTGGGTTTATCATAGCTATTAGCCTGGGTTTGTTGTAATGCTTACGCTTAGACTGGATTTTGATTCTAGCTATTGTTATGGGTTTGATTTAACAAGGTTAGTTTAATGATCCTTTTGTTAATGAGGGATATTTCAATTAAAAAAACTTTTTCAATGATCTTTTTAAAAATATGTGGACACTAAAACTCAATGTAGTAAGATATCTCATTGTGTAGATTTTTGGTAAACATAGTAGCTAGTTGCTTATCTAGTAGACTATGAGTGAATCAGCTTACAAGGGCTCTCCATCACTAACAATAGCTTACAAATATTTCATCAACTTTCTATTTTCTTGTGTCAAATCTACTACTGAAATCTCATGTTTGATATTATAAGAAAAGTGTTGCACAAACTAGTCTAAAATATTATAAAAATCAAATACTAAATTCTTGGGAAACTTTAGGAACCATTATGATGCTTTCCCTACTAGGCTTCATATAAACAATAATAATAGATAGATTTTATTATAGGCCACTGGTTGGCATGCAACAAATAATTCCATCAAATGGGCCTTGGGGTCACCTTGCCCCTTATATTTGTCAAACTTTGGTGGTTCATACCCTAGAGGAATGGTATTTGTAAGTACTCCATGTTTAAAAGGTAAGAACAAACATCATCCAGCTTGAACTTTTTATTTTGTTTCCCCACTTGGATGAGGGCAATTACATCCTTCATTTGCTATAGTTCCTGTGCAAGGAAACTAGTGGGATCATTAGCCTAAGGTGGAGGTTGGGTAGTCACAAGTGGATTACTTTGACTAGAGTATAGTGGAAGCATTTTTTGGGGAATAATTGATTGGATAGGAAATGGACCATGAATATGCATGCATGGATTAGGGTGTGATTGTTGAAATTACACGTACTATAGTGTGATATTTTTTTTGGGATTGGGTATGTAGGTTTGATGTTAGGAATATTTTGGTTAAGATGGAGAAATATGGTCATACTATGCCTATTTAGGTTGAATAGGGACATGTTGTTGACTAGTCATTCCTAGTTAACTAAGGGGAACATGTGAAACAAGACCCTATCTTTGAACTTGTGGCACATTTTACATGAAAGGTAGTTGTTGCCTAATAGGTACTTGAGGAACATTAGAACCTATTGTTTGCATGAATTCCTATTGGGAAGTGGATACATGTTGGATATTTAGCATCTATCACTAACCAATACTTATACATTGTTGATTAGACATCATTTGGTTTTGGATTGGCATGTTAGTCTATGACTGAAGAGGTATGTTCATTTCTCCTTAGGGAGGTAGAATATTAGTTACCCCTATTAAGGTGGTAATATGTTTTACATATGTTTCAAGGGTATATTTAATGTTGCCTATTATTGTGGAATGTTACTCATCACCTATTGGGGTGGAGTAATATTCCTCACATTTTGTTGTGGTATGGCATTGGTCATTGGTTGACTACTTAATCCTTGTTGTTAGGTTCTTGAAGAAGTAGTTAGTTGAGGATTAGAGGTAGTTGGTTGAGTTTAGTAAGTAGAAAGTCCTACTCCTTGAGTTTTTGAACCATTAATAGTGCTAGTTAAAGGCACATTTTGTTGTTAACAATTTGTTTGTGTATTAACACCACTTTGGTTTAAATTGGACATTACTTATTTATTTTCTATTATGTTTGGCTCATTGTTCTAAATAGAATCAAAAGACACTTCCTCAATAGTTAGGGTACTAAACATGTTTTTTTTCAAGGTGATTTACATAACTGGGTCTAATGTTAAGCATGGAATATACTGAGAGGGGGGTGAATCAGTATATCATATATCTTATAAAACTTTCCCTTAATCAAATTCCACTTAATCAAGTATTCAAGATATGCAATAAAACTAAAAAACTAAACACCACACAAGAGAGAGACACTAGATATAACATGGAAACCCAATGTGGGAAAAACCATGGAGAATAATCTCAAGTATATGAATGAGCACCAACCCAAAAAATATTTGCAAGCACCAACTTGCAGGAGCACCAACCCCTTTGCTGAGCACCAACCTAGCAACTATTCATGAGCACCAACCCACAGGAGCACCAACCCCTTTGTCAAGCACCAACGCAGTAACAATTCATGAGCACCAACCCATAGGAGCACCAACCCCTTTGTGTAAACCACACAACTATCTCTCAATGTTGTTATCTCAATAAATGATAGTTCATTATAACATCTCTTTCCTCTCTCTCACCTTTGCTCTTCTAAGCTAGATATAACAAATACAAATCATATTCATCTCTCACAAATGCTCTTCTATGCTAGATAATACAATATCAAATTAACCTCTATTTCTCATATTACAAATGGCTTCTCAAGCCTTTATTTATAGCTTTCCAAATGAACTTTGGCCTTCCCCCTTTTGTGACCCTTTAATCCTCATGAAAAATTGTGCCAAACTTGTATGACCCTTCATATCCTTGCCTTTGAAAAGTCATGTGGTGACCCTTCATGAGCAAAAATGTCCTTCCCTCTTTTATCTTTACTTTGGTGACTTTTTGTATTCCTCAAAGTGTCCCTTCATGAGAAATTGTGCCCTTCCTTTTTTGTCTTCACTTGGTGACTCTTGGAATTCCCCAAGATGACTCTTCATGGGAAAATGCATCCCATCCTTATTTTCTCTTTACCTCATGGCTCTTCGACTTCTCCATGGGCCCTTTTTTTGTCTCATATGTAACCAAAAATATATTCATTAATATTAAATAAATATTAACTCACATTAACCAAGATATAACAATTACAAACATCATTAAATTCAATGGGGCCTTTATCACCAAAAATGATAGACCTTTGACATCAATGACAATATTTCCAACAATCTCCCCCTTTATCATTGATGGCAACCTCAATCTTGAAACTGCCACATCCTGTCACTTGTTCATACTATCATCTAAAAACATACAGTAACTCCCCTTTATTGTAGCAACTTTTACCTGTTCCCTATACCTATTTTTGTACATGTACATGTACCTATTATTCTCCCCCTTTGACATCAATGGTAAAGGGCCTACCTGGAGCTAACACTTAGCTCCCCCTCAACTGATGCTGAACCTTAATGGCAGGAAGTAAAGGGAATTACTCCCAACTTATCTCGCAAATAATCAAATGTGTCTTTTAGTAGTGTCTTTGTGAAAATATCTACAATCTACTCTATAGTACTAATATATTCCATATTAACCTATTAATCTACAACATGCTCTCTCAAGAAGTGATATCTAATGGGAATATGTTTTGTTCTTTAATGCATTACTAGATTTTTCAAAATATTTATAGCACTTGTGTTATCACAAAAAATGGAAATAGGTTCATCATACTTTACCTTGATATCTTCCAAATTTTGCTTCATCCAAAGCACTTGAGTATAACACAATACTACTGCAATATATTTTGCTTCAGTTGTAGAAAGTGATACTAAGTTTTGCTTCTTGCTTAGCCATGATACTAAGCTATCACCAAGGAAGAAAGCTCCTCTGCTTGTACTATTTTTGTCATCTAAGCACCCTGCCCAATCTAAATCTGTATAAGCAACTAAAGTGAAATCTTTACCTATGGGATACCATAATCCATAATCCAATGTCCCCTTGATATATTTGAATATTCTTTTCACCAACTGAACATGACTATCTCTTGGGGATGACTGATATCTTGCAACCATATCTACTACATGCATGATGTCTGGTCTGGATGATGTCAAATATAAAAGACTACCAATCATAGATCTATACAAAGATTGATCTATAATAGGTGAATCTTCATCCTTTCTCACCTTATTTCCTATACACATACATGTGCCAACTGGTGCACAATCCTCAAAACCAAACTTCTTCAACATTTCCTTGGCATGTTTACTTTGAGATATGAAAATTCCTTTATTTGATTGAAATATTTGCAATCCTAAGAAAAATGATAATTCTCCAAGCATAGACATCTCAAATTATTTTTACATTCTATCAGAAAATTCTTTTATCATCTTTTCAATATTTTCTCCAAAAATGATATCATCAACATATACCACAATAATCAATTGATGCTCACCTTCTATTTTGATGTAAAGATTACTATCAGAAAATCCTCTCTTGAATCCTTGATCTTGTAGGTACTTATCAAGTCTTGCATACCAAGCTCTGGGAGCTTTTTTAATCCATACAATGCTTTCTTCAATCTACATACATGGTTACTAATATTTAAGAGAATAAACCCCTCAGGTTGCTCAATGAAGACCTCTTCTTCAAGATTCCCATTTAGGAAGGTAGAATTGACATCCATCTAAAAAACTTTGAAATTTTTAAATACTACATATGCAAGAAACATTCTAATAGCCTCTAACCTTGCCACTGGTGCAAAAGTTTCTTCAAAATCTATTCCCTCAATCTGAGCATATCCTTTACATACTAATATTGCTTTATTTCTGGTCACTTCTCCATTTTCATTCAACTTATTTCTATAAACCCATTTTGTTCCTATCAAATTGTGATATTTTAGTCTAGGCACTAATTCCCAAGTATCATTCTTTTCTATTTGATCTAATTCTTCATCCATGGCCTTAACACAATGCTTATCATGTCTAGCTTCTAAAAAATTTCTAGGCTGAATTTTAGATAACAAAGAGAAATTGACTTGTTCAGATTCACTTACCATCATTCTTCGGGTGTGAATTCCTTCTTTTATATCCCTAATGATGTCATTTTCATTATGATTTTTTTGAACATATTTGGATGGAGTCTTGGTGCCCTTTTTCTCCTTCTCCTTTTCCTCATCTTCATCTGATTCTTCAAAGCCTTCCTCTTCAATGATTTTAGGAATGTCTATTGGATCACTGATTCTCTGTGTTCTATCTTCTTCTATCCTAACACTTGCACTTTCAAAAAATTTCTTGGTTCTTTTCTTATAACATTTATAAGCTTTAATTTTGCAAGAATAACCAAAAAATATACCTTCATCTGCTCTGGATTCAAACTTACCAAGTTTTTCATCGGTTCTCTTTATAAAGCATTTGCTACCAAAAACTCTAAAATAATCAACTATTGCTAGTTTGTCTTTCCATAGCTCATAAGGAGTCTTGTCATTGTTGACTCTTAATAAATCTCTATTCTAAATATGCACTAATGTACCAACCACCTCTCTCCAATATTTATTTGCTATCTTGGATTCATTTAGCATTGTCCTCACCATCTCTTGAACTGTTCTATTTTTCCATTCAACTACTCCATTTTGTTGTGGAGTTCTGGCTGCTAAATATTATCTCTTTATTCCATGATCTTCACAAAACTCAATAAATTAATCTAACATGAATTCTCCTCCTCGATATGATCTTAGACACGTAATCTTCATATTAGTTTCATTCTCAACTAATGCTTTGAATGCTTTAAACTGTCTAAAAGCTTCTGATTTTTTCTTTAAAAACATTATCCAAGTCATACGTGAAAAATCATCAATAAGCAACATGAATAATTTATCACCTTGAGTACTTTGATTCCTCATAGGTCCACATAGATCAGTGTGAACAAGCTCGAGCATCTGAGTGGTCGACTACTCTTTTGTTTTGAACTACCTTCTAGACTGCTTCCCATGCTGACAAGGTCCATAAAGTGTGTTAGATGGCTTTATGATCTTTGGAAGATTCCTAACTACTTGCTTTTTGTAGATTTTGACAAGATTGTCAAAATTTATGTGTCTCATTCTCCTGTGCCATAGCCAACTTTCTTCAATTTGACTCAAACAACATTTTTTACCTTTGATGTCTGATAGCATATATAAGTTATTACCTGTTCTCTAAGCATCTACAACCAATACATCTGAATCTTTTCTTCTAATTTCACAACCTTCTACATAAAACTTTAGTGTGTGCCCCTGATCACACATTTGACATACACTCAAAAGATTATGCTTAAGACCTTTTACATATAAAACATTTTCAATTTTAGTTCTACCATTATCTAAACTTAGTGTACCTTTTTTGGCAATTCTGGTAGTAGTATTGTCCCCAAATTTCACTGTGCCACCATTGATCTTCTTCAAGGTTATGAACTTGCTCTTGTCTCCTATCATGTGCCTCAAACATCTGTTATCAATAAACCATGGCTTTTCTTCATTTCTTGCATGCAAAGTTGTTTAGACCAACATAAAACCTTCAAGTTCTTTCTTCTACCATGTCTAAACCTTTTTCTTGATGAATGGATCCTTAAAACTCTGGTCCTTCTTGACTAACTCAAACACACTTCTACAATATTGAGCTATGTGTCTGAAGTTGTTACACTTGTAATAAATTATGGTCTCTTCATCAAAGCTTGATAGAGGAGCAAAAGAGTTATAGCTTCTGCTTGACTCTACATGACCTTCCTTTTCCTTATTTTTGAGAGTGATAGCTCTTTTTATACATTCTAATTTCTTATGACCATATCTATTACAATAAAAATAGTAACCATAAAAATAGGACCTATTTGTGACTCTCTGACCTGATTACCTTTTATAGCTTTGTTCCTTCTAGCCTTATTTGTCCTCTGTATTCTTCACTTCTTCCCTTCTTGTTTCCTCATTTGTAAGAGCTTCAACATAGCTCTTCTTTTTTTCAAAATTGATACCTGTCTTATCTAATATTACCTTTTGGCTTTCTAATATCTTATTTAGCATATTAGTGCTATTCTCAAATTTTGAATCATTATTATTGACTGCTTTCTCAATCTCTTCTTTTAAAGAGGCAATTTTAGTAACATACCTTTCACATTCTTTTCTTTCTATTTTCAACTATGTTGTTATATCTTCTTCATTCTTCTTGGCTTCTTCAAAGTGTGCATGTAAATCTTCAATTATCTCCTTTGACTCCTTTTCATTTTTCTTGATTTGGCACTTTAATTTTTGATTTTTCTTTTCAATGACTTTTAACTTTTCTAAGGCACACATGAGTTCTCCTTCCATATTTACTTCAGCTTCATCCTCTTCTTCTTCTTGATCAACTATTCTTTTGCTTGCAGAGGCACCTTTATGTATGGCCATCTTGTGCTTTCCTGATCTACCTTCAAGCTGTAAAACTTTTTCAAAAAGGAACCTGCTTGATACCAATTGTTAAGCATGGAATATACTGAGAGGAGGGGGTGAATCAGTATATCATATATCTTATAAAACTTTCCCATAATAAAATTCCACTTAATCAAACATTCAAGATATGCAATAAAACTAAAACAATAAACACCACACAAGAGAGAGACACCAGATATAATGCGGAAACCCAATGTGGGAAAAATCATGGAGAACAATCTCAAGTATATGAATGAGCACCAACCCAAATAATATTCACAAGCACCAACTTGCAAGAGCACCAACCCCTTTCCTGAGCACCAACCCAACAACTATTCGTGAGCACCAACCCACAGGAGCACCAACCCCTTTGTGTAAACCACACAACTATCTCTCAATGTTTCTATCTCAACAAATGATAGTTCATTACAACATCTCTTTCCTCTCTCTCACCTTTGCTCTTCTAAGCTAGATATAACAAATACAAATCATATTCATCTCTCACAAATGCTTTTCTAAGATAGATAATACAATATCAAATCAACCTCTATTTCTCATATTACAAATGGCTTCTCAAGCCTTTATTTATAGCTTTCCAAATGACCTTTGGCCTTCCCCCTTTTGTGACCCTTCAATCCTCATGAAAAATGGTGCCAAACTTGTATGACCCTTCATATCCTTGCCTTTGAAAAGTCATGTGGTGACCCTTCATGAGCAAAAACGTCCTTCCCTCTTTTGTCTTTACTTTGGTGACTTTTCTTATTCCTTAAAGTGTCCCTTCATGAGAATTTGCACCCTTCCTCTTTTGTCTTCACTTGGTGACTCTTGGAATTCCCCAAGGTGACTCTTCATGGGAAAATGCATCCCATCCTTCTTTTGTCTTTACCCTATGGCTCTTTGACTTCTCCATGGGCCCTTTTTTTGTCTCATATGCAACTAAAAATATATTCATTAATATTAAATAATTGTTAACTCACATTAGCCAAGATATAACAATTACAAATATCATTAAATGCAATGGGGCCTTTATCACCAAAAATGCTAGACCTTTGACATCAATGACAATATTTCCAACATCTAAACCTTGATTTTTTTTACTCTTCAAAGTAAATAAGACCCCTATTGAAGGGATTTTTTTGATAAGATGTACATTTTACATGGTCATATGATTAAAATTACATGTTAAGTTTTGATATGTTTGGTATGTTGTCTACATTTGATTGAAGTGGTCTTCCATGAGGCCCCTTTATGTTACAATCATATGTGGATCTTGATATGGCTTCGGTATAATGGCATTAGGGATACTAAAAAAGGCACGTTCATTATAAGACATGTTGTAAGGCCCTCTTACTAGACTTGGAAAGTTTTCATTCCCTACCTCTACAAATCTATTAGGATCATAGGATAACAAAATTATAACATAATAAGTTTGATGTTGAACTTGTTTCATAAATTAACATATTCTATCTAAATATTGGGCCATCTATTCTTGGTCTTGCTTTATGTATGAAAGCATGATAACCAAATAATTGGCTAAAATATCTTGACTTTGTTCCACTGATTGAGTGTTGTATGGTGGATAAGAATCCATCTCCCAAACAACATCATCTTCATAAGGGGTTTGAACAAAGTCCTCTTGTGTGAAAGAAATTCCATATCCTATATTATACATGACTCCACTATGTATATATAGATACATGGCCAAATCAATGGAAAATATTTCACAATAAGAGAAGATAGAGTTCTACAAAATCAAAAGGTTCAAACTAGGCCTAACTCAGTTAAAGAGATGGATTTATATCTCCAAAAGGCCTATTTAAAAACTTGGTTAAATAGTATAATGTCAAATTTATAACACTAAATGTCTCACACAAATAAGGTCAAGTAAAATGAACTAAAAATAAGATGCCAAACTCTAGGTCCAAAGATGTTCCAAATAGGTCTAAACTAGGAAAGGGATGATTTGTTAGGACTTTTGGCCAAATTTAGCATCAACTAGACATGTCCTAAGACTCTTTTCCAAATGTGGCATCAAAATCTAGACTTGAAACAAAGGAGTGATTTTCATCTAACAAACTTGGAATATTTTGGCATAAATAAGGCACTTGATTCTAGACATAAACATGATCAAATTGGTATAAGGCACAAAACAAAAGGCACTTGGAGATATAATTATTATATCAAACAAAGGCACAAATAATATAGTTTTCAAATTTGGGTCAAAAATTAACCTAACTTACACAACCCAAAAGAGAAAGATTTGTGTATCAGCTCCTATGAGATGCGGCCTAAATATAAATCAATCAATTTTTAAATCCAAACTTGTAAAATTTAATTGAAAACTCAACTTAGGAAAACTTAAGATTTTAGTGACCAATAATCTAGGCAAATTTGAATAGCATGATTATACTAAAACAAATATCCCACATGACACATGGTTTGATTTCAAATGTGAAACTTGGACACAAGATAAGACAAGTCTATTGAAATAATTTGAGTAGTGTAATGGCATTAGTGATCTCAAAAAGGTATAAACAATGGTTTATTTCAATTAAAAGTCACTTTTGATCACCTAATCTCCCTACAGGGAATGGGGGGAGAACATACACATGCTAATATTTTTGCTAAAATAAACAAACAACAAGCAGTTTGTAAGAAATTATGATTAAAGTTTGATTTTAGGCACGACATTGAAATCTATGATGATGTTATTTACTTATCCCCTTATCTTAAGTGTTAAAACTTGAAATAAATTGCACAAAACAACTTAATAAAAACCATCTATGTTCATTTTAATCCCAAAACCTAAATGTTCAAGATAAAGCCTAAGTTTTTAAACACCAAAAATAAGTGTTCAATACTTAAGTATTTGTTTTAATCACCAAAACTAAAGTGTTAAAAACATTAGCAATCCTAATTCCTTTTAAACACCAATATCAAATGTTTAAGATTTAACATGTTCATTTTAAGCACTAAATTGAATTGTGCAAGACTTAGTTAATTCCTTTTAAAAGCCCAAAATGAAAGGTTCTTTAGCCAAAACTTGCAAATTTGTGTTCAAATCACTTCCTAGACCTACAATTGTTAGATAGTCTCATTTTTCTTATAATAAATTTCAATGGTGAGCAAATAATCTTTGAAAAGTAGCTCTCAGGTTTTTAAATTTGAAAACATAGTGACTATGGTTAGTCAAAATTGATCAATGTCAGTTTCAAGGCAACCGATGTCGATTGGTCTCAAAGAGAAATGATGATGGAAGTAAAGGACTGATACCGATTGACTAAGACTAATTTCAGTCACCTATGAACCTAAAGGAAAAACCAAATAAGATGAAAATATTATGTTAGATAATGGTTAGCTAAAAACTCAATAAAACCTACAATATGAGGGTCAGACAGAGAGTTTAAATGTACTCAAACCAAGAAATCATGAAAAAGAATTTTAAACACTCAAAAAGTAATTTTCATAAACCATGTTTTACCCTGCATATCAATTGACGATGGTTACACAAAAAAAAGCTCAATTAGGGTAAACTAATGATGGTCACGTAGAATCGATGCCAGTTAAGCATGATTGATATTGATCATTATATAGATCCAAGTTAATTAAATGATTAAAAATATAGAAAAAATAAAGACAAAACTATAATTTTTATGACATGCAAGCATTATTTTGTGAATTTTTTATTTGAATCTTCATCTCTTTGTTATGTGGGGTGCTTCTTTATCCCATCAGGCATGTCATTTATGATGTTAGGAATTTGGTGATGGAGGGGAGGTTAGATCAAGTCTTAGTTTCCATTAAAATAATGAAATTGAAAACACACTAACAAAGCATAACACCTCCATGCCTATATCATAGGAGGAGCTTAGTGAATAAAATAAATTGACAAATCACAATTAAAATTAAAGAAAAACAACATTTATTACTTTCCTTGAATTCTCCAAAATATCTCTTTGTTGGCTTTCTTGGCTTGTGCTCAAGAAGTCGGTGGAAATGGAGCTTGGTTATCTCCTCCTCTCCTTGGCACCATTGGTTGGCTTATCCTTGCTTGATGTAGCTTGATGGCTTGATGGATTGTCTTGTGATTCACAATTTTAGCATTATAAATCTATAGATTTCAATCTTGTCATAAAACCAACATTATAACATTACTATTTCCAAGCTCTCTTAAATGAGAGGCAAATACTTTTATTTATAGGTTTAGCAACTAACCCCAACCCAAAGTGAGTTAGAGTGTAGTTAGAGCTTATAATGGGTTTAAACCTAACCTTTGTGAGTTAATTAACCCCAATAGAGTTAAAAGGTGTCAAATGGTCATGATTAGAAATGAATAGGCATGTTGAGATATTTTAGGATATTTGATAACTCAAAAACCGATAATTATGAATTCCTAAGATATTATTTGATTCTTGAATTTTTATTTTGATGATTCATTTAATTTCTCATGGATTAATTCAATTAGGCATTTGATTAGGTTTTGAATTTTAATTAACTATATTTAGGGATTTTAGCATTTTTCAAGATTTGAATTAATTTGGTGTGTACATTTTCCCCATTTAATTAGTTTATGAGCCAAATTGCATATTATGAATCCAAATTTGAGATTTTTAGTGATTCTTAGGTTGAATTTATAAAGGTTGGTAAGAATTGGTCTAGATTCTAGTATGAATCCATTGGTGACCACTTTTGAGTGTTTACAAATGAAATATGACTAGTCTATATTTTGAGATAAAACATTAAATTTTATTTATTTCCTTACAAAATAAGATACAAGAAAATAATATTAATTGAAATTTTTTACTTAATTCATACATGTCCTTTGTACATTTATCTAAATGGAAAACCAATTCATTCCAAAGAAGATAATAAAAGATAAATGAATATAATCTTTAGTTACAACATTTTCATTACCAATAAGATTCATCTATAGTTATTTATTACTTGTGATACCTCCAATATACATTCACAACATTATAACTAACATGTAGTCTTTGATAAACAAAGGATTTAATACCAAACCCATATTTGTCCTTCACATAAACATTAATGTTAAAGACTAAGTCAATAATCCTTCATTGATATGAACAAATAGAATCCTTTTTTTTATGTTATACTCTATTAAAATGATCACAATACAAGTTACTCACATTTAAATCAATCTTACATAATACATTTTCAAATTATCATGAAAAACTATGGACTCATAAGATTACTAACAATTGAAAGAAACCGATCAAACAACACTTCACAATTCTATTATAACTAACATGGAATAATATAATAAGATTATTTACTTTTACATTGAACACATAGTGTAATTGTAACACTTTATTTCCAAATAAGTTAAAACATAACATCAACAACAACCACCAAAATAATCTAATCACTTCTAACACATCTTAGCTACAAGAATAATCCCATCCTTTACAGCCTAATGAGCCCTCCATTAGTGGCCCTAGACCACCCTATCCATCAATTAGATGTGGAGTTTGATATCATGGATAAAATAGAATGGGTAAAATAGGAACCTAAGATTTTAAGCCAACTTAACACAGATGAAAAACATCATGACACAAAATACTGTAAAGAGAACAATAATTCCAAAAGGAATTTAACCAAAGAACATAATGATAAAATCCATTGAAAGGACAAGTATCAATGAATAACTTTAAATTCTATTGTCCAGTATATAAACTAAATAAGATTGGCCTTCATGGAATCAATAAATGCTTATTGAATCCATCAACTTCAATAGCTTGATACTTTTATTCAAGTATCTTAGTTTATTTTATAAAATTATAAGTAACCCATATTTACTTTTACCTCTAATCGATTATCAAAAATTAATGACACTGAAAAGAGTTCAACCACACAATCCTCATATAACTCTATTGCTAGAAAATAAAATTGAGAGTTCTATAAATAATAATAATTTTCTTTCATTAATTAAAATCACTCAACTAAGGAATGAAACAATGTGAATTCATAGTTCCAAAAATAAAAAATATCGAAACCTAGTTGCCCAAAAATGAGTCCTCTAGTTTCCCAACAAAACCACATCTAAAATAGTCACCAGAGATCTTATACAAACCCCAAATCAAAAATATCATGACCACTTCAAAATAACATGGTTCTCTACTTCCAAAAATATAAATCCAAGAAAGTACCTACAATTATTTGTAAAAATAACCCCATTTCATGATCAACACACAATCTTCACTATATAAATAGCACATACCAAAAGATTAAACTTGCACTAAAATAAATAAATACAAAAATAATGCAAATATTAAAAAAAGACTTATACACAAAACCCATTTCAATCCAAGTTTTATCTTGAATACATATGACCCAAACCAAGTTATAAAATAACAAATATTTACCACAAATACCTGTAGATTTTCCATGAAGAAGGCCCTAAATCAAATAATAAACCTAGTTGAGTAACCATAATGCTTGGGTAAACTAAATAAATAAAATGTCCTTCATAAAATAATTAGGGATACCAAGAAAACCTAATTGTATTAACAAAACAATTTTGAACCCAAGATTCAAAACTACAATTCAACTATTTCACATAAACCCAAAATTAGACATTAACAAAACCACTATAAATCACAAACCCATCTTGGTCATGTCATTACACACAAAACCCATATGATTAAACCACACAATGACCAAATAACTCCATATAAATGAATACCAACTCAGTCATGCCTCAAAAATAGTTTTAAATGTGTAATGTAGGTCCAATGGGAAGTCTCTCAACTTCACATTGCATGTACCATGCAACGGTTGAGTTAGTAATAAATAATGCATGACTGAAACAATAAAACCAACAACACAACTTACTTTCAAATCACCTCAAAACTATAGATAATTTTGGTATCCAAGTAAAAGAGGGAAAAAACCTATTATTTTTTCCTTTTTCCCTCTTTTTTATGCACCCAGTTTATCTCCTTCAAACTCACATGGCTGTTATTGAGGAACACCTTACTTCTACATTTTCACTATGAATGGCTAGGAATGTGGGGTGATAAATAACCTCCATTTTCCCCCATAACTCCTACAAATTCTTAGAGATAATGTAACTACAAAAATAACCAATAATTCCCATACTAGTTCAACCCAACCTTCATAGTTTACACCAAAAAAATTAGTGTTGTTTTATGTTAAGGTTTGATTAAAATGAACTCAATAAAATGAGAAGGACCCAAAAGCTAATTCCACTAAGCTACTTGATGGTCAATGGCCTTGAGGATTGGGTCATCATGACCTAATTATCCATTAAGGTCAAACCCCATCAATAAAAAAACATAAATAATCACCTAATGATCACCTCATGACCTTTTCATGGTCCCTTTATAATGTCAAGGCCTCTAGCCAACAATCAACACAATCACCAAGTAAGAAACCCAAAACACTCACCAACAGATAAACCACCAAGTACCCAGACTATAAAAATAATTCAATCACCAAAATAATGTAATTCAAACAAATCATAAGAGACAATCATGCCCACCAAGAAAAAATTAACGCAATCAAATACTAATCGCATAACTTACTAAAGAATCATATTAAGACATAAGAATTTGAAAATTCAAGTCAACCAAAAAATAAGACTAAATCTTAGAATCAACTCAACTCAATAAATGATCAAATAAATCATTGTTACCCTGTATATACTGCTATCAAATTCCATGGTCAACCTATTTCATTTTCATTGTTAATGCAATCACTGAAATAGTGCATCAGTAGTATTTGAATGAAGTACCAATATCAAATATAATAAAGTAAATTCTAAATTAAATTTATCCAATATGACAATATAACATTTCAATGATACTATCCCATCAAAGATCAAGTAATCACAATAACTAATCACCTTAAATGCTAATGATAATAGGTCATAGTTAGTTGAATCAATAAACAACAATTCTAACAATTTAATTAAATAGATTCCATTTGATCAATAAGTAATGTCATGTAAGAGAAATAATGCATTAGAAAAAATGAGGTTGTGACATCATCCCCCTCTTAAAGAGGAGTCATCATAGTGACTTAAATAACCAAGGATAATGATGCCTTAAAATATGCTCATCTTCCCAACTAGTATTTATTTCACTCAATGAATCCCATTGAACCATAATTTGCAAAATATCTATGTTTCACAGTTTAATGCTACAATGGTATAGGATCCTCAAATGCTTCAACAACATCTTTTCCTCTTCTAAAAACTAAAGTTTTTTCCAATCCAAGACATGTAAAGGATTAGGTACATACTTTTTTAGTAAAGCAACATGAAAAATAGCATGAATCTTAGATAAGGAGGAAGGGCTAGTTGATAGGTAATGGGGCTAATCATTTTTAGAATGTTAAAAGGTCCAAAAAAATGTGGGGACAACTTTGAAGTCTTCCCAAACTTAATTGAAGTTTTCTTTGATCTGACTCACAAAAAAACATTTTCACCAACATTAAATTCTTGGGGTGTCCTTGCTAAATTAGCATAACTCTTTTGCCTATCTAAAGCAACCTTTAAATTTTGGCATATTAGGGCCATTTATTTATCATATTATTGTAAAACATTTGGGCCAATAATATCTCTATTTTTTAGTTGTCCCATCCAATTGGGGTTCGACATTGATGCCCATATAAAGCCTTGAATGGATCCATTTTAATCACAAAATGATATGAATTATTATAATCAAATTTAACCAAATGTAGGAAATCTTCCCACTTAGTTTGTTGATCCATTATGAATATTCATAACATGTCCTCAATAACTTGGTTGAGTCTCTTCATTTAAATCTATTTTTTGGTGGTACGAAGAGCTAAAATTCAACTAACTTACAAAATTTGCAATCAAAGTTTACAAGAATATAGATGTAAATAGTTTATCCCTATCAAAGATAATTACTTCCATCATGTCATGTATTTGAACCAATTCTTTCACAAATCAATCGACAAACACATAAAAATCATTAGTTAACTTTCTAATAGTGAAGTGTCAAACTTTGGTGAATTTATTAATTACCACAAAAATAATGTCATGATTACTATGTGACTTTGGAAAACTAGCAATAAAATCAATTGAAACAACAACCCACTTACTTTGTGGAATTGCATGAGGATATGACAAACCTCCTAAATGACAATTTTCAACTTTCACTCACTAACATTCCAAACATTTATCCAAAAAAATAATGTCATACTTTAAACCAGGCTAAAAATAATGCATTTTCAATTCATCTGTCATTTTCATGACACCTGATGAGCAAAATGATGTGATGTATGCATTTATTTCAATAATAAAATCCAAAAGTCTCCTAACTTATACACATATATTTTATTTTTATACCTTATTAGGCCATCAATTTTAATAAAAATGTTAGCTAACTTTGATAAATGTTCATCAACCAAACCTACTCCTACCTCATGGCAATATTCATTAAAAGTTATTGTTCTAGAATTATAGTTTTAAAATTTCCTTACAAAATAGAAAAGGTAGTGAGATACATGCATCAATTGAGAGCATTAACAACAAAATTCTTCTTACCTTTCACAGAAGTAATATCTAAATTTAGGGTTAAACATTTGGTGAACCTAACCTTTGGTTTCAAAACCCTAGCTCGACTTAGGGTTTCCTATTTTTCTCTAATTTATGATTTTTATACTATAAATATTTCACAATCAGATTTCCCTTTATTTTAAAATAATCAATTATGAGTTAATATATCATTTATTTCCTTATCCAATATGTCATGATGACTTTTTTTATCATGGGCAATGCATGGCTAAGTCAATTTGGATTTTTTAGAAAAGAGGTAAAAAATCTAACAAAAAAACAAATGAATTCTTACACACTTAACATTGTTATAGTGTCTATAATGATGTTTTACCTATTACTACTTAGTATTATAGGAAATGCATGAAAAAACCCTCTTCTCTTCCCAATGTCACAAATTCATTTAAGGATGTCATTGATAAAATTTCATTTTTGGATTTATTACATCAATATTCCCATTACAAGGATGTTGTTTTGGATACCTTATGTATGACCATATTCACAAGCAATGTGGAGCCCCCATATGTGGCCCCCATATTAAATTAAATCAAATAGACTAAGCATAACATTTATTTTAAAAGAGAAGATATACCACCTCAAGACACTATAAATTTTTATTTACCATTATATATCTAAGTATCTACTTTGTAATAAAATGGTAAAATGATCAGGCCTCAACATTTTTAATATATTCACTCTCTTTATGTAATCATCTAAAAATGACCATTCATGCCTTGGATGTCTCCTTGAGGGTCACTTTACCCTTAGTATAGCACTTGACCCATCTTAGGAGCACTTTTGATCCAATTTTAGTCACATGGTAGTTAAAAATAGCACATAGGCCTATAGAACACCATGTGAGACCCATAATGGTGAAATTCATTAGTGATTTAGATCCCTACACCCTCCAAAAAATTAATTTACATTTCCATAAGAGGATTAGGGTTGACATAGACATTTTCTTAAGACACCCTCCCATCTCATTTTTATCAAAAAATTATATAAACACTACTCTCACACTCTTAGACCGTAGGTGGACATTATAACAAAGAAGCACACAAAAGTACCATTTCACATTGACAGAAAGCTTCTAATTATTCCAATATTATATTGAATCATCCCATACATTCAATAATCCAATCCTATCATAGGTATTTAGATCTCAATGGCCTCTAAAGCATGCTATCATGCATTCACATTGAAGGATTCTAGCATTCACTTACACTTGCACCAAGAACACATGAAAGAGAACTACATCAGGCTTGATCCCTCCTTAGAGTATTGGTATGTAGGCAGCATACCCACATAGGGGTGTAGATAACACATCCATCACATCAGACCCACTAACTCATTTTTCTCATGGTGTTCATTCAAACCCTTACAAGCATAAAAACCTAGGGTTTTTGGAAGAAAATAGAGCTATAGTAAAAAGTATTTATCACAATAATCTAAAATTTAAAACCAAGGTTGGAATAGGACATGATCTATAAAACTTAAAAATCATTCAAATAGCATAGCAGGGCACTACCACCACATTTCTAATGATAGTACTAATGTCTAATTATGGAGATACTATCAAAGAGGGTTTTTGACACTATGATCCTATTTGTGACACTCAGAGAAGCCTCTACCTTAATTTCTAGCCTCTAGATCATTTGTTTCATTCTTTTTCCATCTAAGTCATTACTTGAACTATTTATTACTATTTTTAGAAAAGTCAAAGCTAGTCAATTATGTAGAAAACTCATGGTTGTATTTTTTACATATTATTTCCATGATTTAGTCTACTCAAATCTTTAAAAAATATAGGATTTCAATTCATCTAAGTCCTAAAAGGTTAAAACATTTGGTGAAGTTGACTTACTTCAAACATTGCACAAACCCTAATCCTAGATAACCCTAGGGTTTACATCTCCAACATTTATATTTTAGATCCATATATTTTATGATTTTATTTGATATAATAATGATAGAAGTGTATCACTTTCTATTTCAAATTTTAATACTTTAATTTGCATGTTTGTTTCCTTTAATTCAAAATGAACTCAAAAAAGACATAAACACATGTATAGATGATTTTTTATATCAATTGTAATATATGTCACATTTCATATCATGCTATATTTTTCTTATGTGTAATTACATTAACAATAAAACCCTTATGCACATAGAGGATTTAGCACATAAGCTAACAACTATATTTCAAGTTTCAATGTCATATCTTATGCATAGGAAAGAATCTCCTTCTCCTTATCATTTCCATGAGGGTGATAGTTAATTTCCATTTAACCAGGTTCATGTCATCACTCCTCCACGAGATGAAGTGGACTATATGATTGTCACTAATCCCCATGTTCAACTTATTCACACCCCTTTGCTACAGGGTGTGTGCCTACATGTTTAAATAAAAGTAACTAGGGTTTGCACTTTTGAGACTCTAAGGAATCAAATTATTATTATGAGCAAGCTGATATTAGATTTTTGGAATCAAATTAGGTATTAAGTGAATAGATCATATTATTGATAAATAAAATTACATATACACAATATCTATAATATGTTAGTGTAAACCATTTATATGCATCTATACCTAGTAAAGTTGTTCCTATTACCCATTCATATCCAAATCATAAATCACAATAAATTACATTTAAAACTATTTATTCAAAAATAATTCAAATATCAAATAAGAGTTCAAGTGAGGTATTGAGGGAAATGATTAAATCTAATTTTATCAACCTACCCCCTCTACACCCAATTAGGAGATGCAGATATTATTGGTTATATCATAGAATGCATGGGCACCACATCATTTCATGTTTGGAATTGAAAATAAATATACAAAAGATAATAGATATAGATGAATCACACAATGACACATCATCCAAAAAACATACAATTGCACATCTAAGAATTTAAAAAGGGTCAAATTTAGAAACAATACAAAAATGGCCACCAAAGCATAACTCAAAATAAAAAAAGGTTCATAAAGCACAATGAGATCAAGAAATAGTATAAAAATCATAGTTAAAGCAAGAAAAATATGCAAATCTACCTATCCAAAATGAGGCTCAAATTTCAAATTAGTATGGGTTTGGTTTAAAATATTTATATTATTTTGATTAACATGGTCAAGGTTTGGACAAGTAAGCCCAAGGCATCACTTCTCCTATTCTAGCCATTGATAATGTTGGTCAACAAGGTTTGGTATTTATTAAACATCATAAGGCACATCATTCATAGATATAATTTATTGAGGAAAAAATTATAGATACATAGGAAATATTTTAAAAAAATCATGAACTTAATTTTCAAAGTTGAAATCATTCTAAGCCAACAAGCATTCTCAAAAAAGGCTTTCTAGAAAAAGAGCCTCCACATCACCAAATGTCTACAATAAGCATAGTTTTAAAGGTAAAATTTACAATCAATATTCCAAATAATAATTTATAAAGGTCAACTCCATAGCATGAGGCAATTCCCTCTAGAATTCTAGGTTATCTTGATTATTATGATTTTGACAATGAACAATACCCATATTCATATTACAATACCATTCAACCCTAGCATATAAATCACACTCACAAGAGATTTCCAATCCTAATTTTGACATAGGCCATAGTGATAGTGAGTCTCCCATGAGACTCATCAGTTAGTATTGTTCCTCCCTACTTGTACATACTTTCCCTCTATATTACTACTTTTACATACTTCATTTTCATGTTGCTTTTACATAGCTTATTTCCATAAAATACAAAAATAATATAACATTTCAAAAACACAAAAAGCATCCAAATAATAAAGTTTATAGATTGTGTGCTTTGTTATGTTTACATTTCTTATATTTTCTAGACACTACATATGATAGTTACCTTAGTATAGTTAGTTTTATCATACACACATGCTTCACTTGTTTTTATAGAGTGCTTGCATATTGATTATAAGACTCGGGTCCACTACACCAATATACACTTTATATTATCTACCAACTATGGGCACATATACTGATACATGGTTCTTCACTTGACACATTCACCCACTTGGAAGAATCCTATACATAGCTTTGATTTACCAAGTTTTATCTCTCTATACTATACATCCTAGCTTTAACATTACTCTATCTTAATATTGATCATGCTACTCACTCATATTTTTTTCCAACTATTACTACTTTAGTACATCCTAGCTCTTACATAGATTTGTATTCCATATTCATGCATACTTTCATTTCTATCATAATTTAGACTTCACTATATTTCTATGCTTCTTCCATTCAAGGGAATTTGAATATGCCATTGTTCTTTGAATTTAAGCCACTTTTATTCATAGTATCTATGCATTAGACATATGCCCATGTCCTTATGTGTCTTTTCTTGATTATGTATGTGAACATTTAAACATGTCCTCTTTTATAGATCTAATCTAACTTTATTACTCCATATGTGGACATTTGTACATATCCTTGTATGTCTTGTTTTCTTAGATTAAGTGACATGTGCCCATGTTCCTTATATTGTGTCCTCTTGGTCTACTTTATGTGCCTCATGTTTTGTATGTATGTTTTCTTGTATGTGTTATGGCCATGACACTTGTTTTTATTTATTAAACACACTAGTTTTCTATACAATGAGGGACCTCATGTATCTAACCTTCCTAATTGGGTGTTATGATGGACATCATACCCCATCCCCCTAGGTAGCTACCAAGTTTTACTCAAATTTTTTGTTACATAAATTGATTACATCTGTCTTTACACCCTTGTCAATGCTAGACATGACATACATCTTATATTACACACTTATGCTCAGATTCTCTTACATTCTAATGCTATTTATGCACATTATATTGGATTGTCATGAAATTATCAAAAATTCTCCAGCTAACATGTATTTTATAGAGATTTTTCTTTTGAGGATAGTTCTTGTATGTGTTCAATAAATCCCCTCAAAAGAGGGGCATTCATAGGGGTTTGTCACAGAGATCATGCTCTTATATTGCATTCACATTACATTTTTTAGCACACAAGCTTAGGGATAGTAAATCAAACACAAGTAAGAATAGTGGGAAGACCAAAACCCAAAAAGAAGTATAGTTTCAAAGTATTTAGACTAGAAGGACACTAGTGCCCAAATGGGGACACTAGCACCGCATTATGTTACTATCCAAGATATGGTGATACTATCTAGTAGCTTTAGTTTTAGAACAACTTATATTGTCTAGAATAGTATAGTAAGTATAGTACAAGTTTTTGTATATTCAATTATAGGTTTATCAGTTATACTCAATTTTTCTCAAATTCATACTAGTTTAGCTCAGATTCATATCAGTTTTATCATATTGGGGGCGTCATACATGGCATGCCCATTCCCATTTTTAGTTAAAATACCTAGATATAATGTATTATAACTTGATATTGAATCCATATACTTAGATATTAGATTTGGAGGCATGTGCAAGGCACATTATTTCTGTATGCTCACTTACACACTGATTAATCAAATGGAATGATAAATTCCATGTCATTATTTAAGTTATATAAACCTAACACCATATTCTAGGTTACACATCAGTTTCATTCCTTACTCCATCTATAGTGGTTGGCATTATCAAGTGGCTTGGATATGTTAATGTACCTACATGGTTATAGAGTCAACATCAGCAATTAGATATACCCGATTAGACATTTCCATTACATTATGCAATTTTAGTTTTAGATGCATCTATTACACATGGGTAGGAAATGATGGATTCATATTCTAATTGAATTATTGAGCCACCAACACATGAGGATTGAGCAAGCCATCAACTTAGTTCAAGTTATTTACCAATTAATCATTATATACATTCACACACATAGGTTATCACCAAGTTTATGCATTGGTTCACATACCCAGTGAGGTGTATTCATTCCTTTCTTCTCTCCTATCTCTTATTTATTTTTACTCATTTTAATCTTTTTTTTTGATATATTTTAAGTAAGGACTAATTTATGCACATTTCACTTGCATGACACATATTGGACCATGCTTCACATACTCAAGTCTAGAATCATGACCTTTGCCTCTTAGGTAAGTCTAAGTATGTTTTTTTTTCATTTATCCTAGTCATTTTGCTTTGTTGTATTTTTAGAATAAATAGGGGTAAATGTAATCACCTAAAAATGACCATTCATGCCTTGGATATCCACTTGAGATCACTTTACCCTTATTATAACACTTGACCCATATTAGGGGTCCTTTTGATACACTTTAAGTCACATGAAAACTATGTTATCCTTAAATTTAGTAGGCTCAATTCATGGGATAACCCCTATAAAACTTGTATTTCTCATAGCCCATGAGCTCTAAGCATGCAAAAAAAGGCAAATTTCTACCTCTTTGCATTTATTTTTCTCAAGAAAGTTAATCTTTTGAGGGAATTTTGCATCCAGTGCAATTCAGAGATTTTTCTTTGAAACTACAATTTATTTCTTTCTATGTAAGTTTAGAGAATTTTCCTGACTTTGCATGTGTTTTATGTTTTTTGTGATGAGTCAAAAAATTTCTCAAATATTGTATATGAAAGTTCAAACAATTTTCCCAACATTGCATATGCAAGTTCAAATAATTTTATCGACATTTCATATGCAAGTTTAGATAATTTTCTTGACATTACATATGCAAATTCAAAGAAAAATTCTGATTTCACATGCAAGAGTGCTATTTTTTTCTAACTTTGCATGTGCAAATTTAGAATTTTTCTCTGCTCTTGTACCTAGACCCACCATTACATCGATAATTAATATGTATTAATTACCCTTCTTGTATGTATTAACCCACTATAATTTTTATTTTTAACCACTACTTTCTCTCTCTTCACCATTTTTTAGCTCAAGTGCACCTCCCAGCCACCATTTTTGAGCTCATGCACATCTCACTTTGCCAACCTCATTATCAATTGGATTTTCTAGTTTGATTTTTTTCATGCTTCAAAAACACCTCTTTTTGTTGATTTTATCTTGTTTCAGGTAAGTCTCCCTTTTATCATCTTCATTTTTTATGTTTTGCTAAGATTGTTTCATTTCTTGTTTTCTATTTTAGGGTTTGATTTTATTTCCTCAAACCTTTTTCAAACCCTAACTTTCTTTGTGCATTCTAGAGAATTTTACCTAAGATGTACGGAGGAGTGATCTTTGATGTCACCTAGTGCAATTTAGATAAAATGCTCTGAAGTGTACATTACACTTTTCCTCTTATGTAATTCAAAGAATTTTCTCTAAAGTGCACCTCACTCAATGCAATATAGAGAAATTTTTTTGAAGTGCATATTTCTAATTCCCCAATGCATTTCATAGTTTTTTTTATAAATTACACTTAACTAGGTGCACTTTAGATAAAATTCACCAAAGTGCATGTAAGTTTGCCTCATGTAGTTCATAGAATTTTCTCTGAACTACACCCAACCTTTTCCCATGTAGTTCAAAAAAAATTCTCTGAATTAAACCAAAGTGCTCTATTCATCATGTAATTCAAAGGATTTTCTCTAAACTAAATGTTTCACAAAAAATAATGAAAAATGCTAACTCTGGGTAATCAAATTTTCTTACTTGTTACTATCTGATCAATGTCAAACATTTCTCCAAATAAGAAGACAATGAAGTAAAAATATTAGGGTGTGTTCCCATTATCTATAGTTGATTCAAATCTAGATCAAATTAGGGATATAGAGATTGGTCATGTGGACATGGCTAAGTTTTTATAGAGATTGGGAAGATAACCCATTGCACCTTATATTTAGCCAATACTTAACAGTGAAATCCATTTGGTTATTACATTTCTAGTATTAGCACATGATTATGAATTCATCTTGACCATGATAGCACACTTTGATAAAGAAATCAAATCAGTCAAGGATTTACAAGGTAAGGTAATCACTCACCTTGATGAGGAATATTTTGATAAAACATTTCACCTTTCTAAGATTGAAGAATATTTTGATTTAACTATGGAATCAGTTCAAGAATACTATGACAAAGATCTTGAGAAGTGTAAGAAACATATCTACTCCAAATGGCTTAAGACTCCTCGACCCACCATTGCTAGATGGCCCAAGTATTTGTATCATAGTGACTTTCTAGAGGAGATAGGAGATTTGATTACTCTACTCAGCAAGTGAAAGGGTTATCTACTTCAAACATTTTTCAATAATGGATGTATCAATACATTATATTTATTAAAAGAAACAAGCAAAGGATATTTTGGGGTAAATAAATCAGTGATGCATTTTTTTATCAGCTCTCTTAGGTAGCTTCTTCACTCAAGTTTTATATGACTTCATATCTTGTGTATAATGTAGCTAGTATGAAGTCTTTCTTGGGTTTAAATTCTATCAACAAAAGAAAAAATGTTCCTGAATATGAGAATTATCCATAGATAACTCTAAAATAAAGTGTCAAGCATTACATAAGATTTAATGATGCTTTCTTCTATACATTCATTTTCACTCTTGAGAAAAAACTTGAAAACAAGATAGTTTAAGACCAGGCATGGGCACAGGTCAATAGGGTTAGATGTATTATCTTACAATTCCCAACTTTTACATACATTAGGGTAGGAGGATTTGATGAACAACCTTAAATGCTACCTAAATACATAAGTGATAAACTAATACTAATAGAGATGTGCATGAAAGTGATGAACATGCATAAAAAACAATCAGATTCTCACAAGAGAGGTTTCAAATTTCCAATCAGTATTGGTCGGTACATAATTTCCACTACTCCAAAGGCTAAGATTATGTAAATATAGATGCAGTGGATTACACTTAAAAAATTCAAAAGTAGAGAAAACTTTGATTACAAAATGATGACAGAGAAGCTCAAGCGTAATATCACTCATGTACATAGAATTGAAGATATTTGGGTAGAATGTAGAACTGATGAAGATATAAGGAGACTTGATTATATTCACCTTACTATTGATTAGATTGTCAATTTGGATTTGGAAAATATTCCTAGAGATTTGATATATGATTTTAATATATTAGATCATATGAGGAAAATCAAGTGGCTTCAACTCCTTTCCCTTCTATCCAATGGTTAGTTAAATAATCCACTTCTATTAGAGACAGATTTCAACCCATTCTTGCAAGAACTAATGCTTGGTTGGAATCTAAAGGAATTAAGTTGAAACATTTTAAGACTAATTTTGAGGAAGAGTATGATGAAGAAACTACTAAGAAATGAGAGGAACTGAGAACCAAAAATAAAGAGGAGCCCTCTACTTCCAAAAAAAGCCAAAATTTGTGTTTGTCAATAAAGGGAAGAAGAAAGGCAAAGAAGTAAGTGTCAAGGAAAGTGCTCAAGTGGACAAAAAATAAATCCCATTCACAAGTGAAGCACCAACTCAATCAATAATGTCAAAAGTATCTCATCCAGTGCTTTAACAGCCTATACAAGTAGAGACTACTCAATCAGAGGTTCCTTTAGCTGAAACTTCTCAAGCCATGGTTTCATAAGTAACATTTTCCATAGTTCCTCCTATGAGTACCACTGTATAAGTTGGATCTATTCCTTCTCAAGTTGTTCTTTCACCTCCATATTCACCTCCTTGTGCCACATTTTTTCAATTTCCTTCACAAGGTACACTAGACCAAGTTTTTGATTCATTATCAAATCTACCCAATCCTTCAAAGTCATTGAGATCCCCAACTAATTTATATTTCACCCAACAAGATATAGACAAATTTATGTCTATACCTTCTTACAAGATAGCAACTCAAGTTCATATGACTCCAATGTCCAAAATGTTAATAATAACTAAAGTGGTGGTTATTCCAACCCAAAATCCACCTATTATTACTACAATCTCATTGGTGTCAACCCCATTACCAGATACCTCTATCACACTACCTTCCATTCCACTTACTTCACAATCCATTGTCCCTCCCCAAGTATCCCAAGATTTAACATCCTCTATCCAAGGAGATCCATATCCTCTTCCTCTTTGGCTAGAATCACATGCACCTAAGAAGAAGAAGTGAGAAGTGGCACTAGAAGACTTTGATTTTTTTCAACTTATGTCAATAAAGCCCAAAATAGCAAAGAAAGCCAAAACTACATCAAGGGTAATTTTTGAATTTGGACATAAGTATGTTGAAGTTGTAGTGCCTTGCAAAGATAGAAACATTGAAGATATTCAAGCATCTGAATATATAGTTGGACAAATAGATCTTGGGAAACAAACTCATGACAGTGCAAAGGAATATTTCTAAGCAGTAATGGCCTCCTTGATTGAGAGATATGATAAGGACAAGAAGATCAAAGATCAACTCAAAGTACAAGTAGAATAGTTGACCTCTACTTTACTAAAAATCACCCAACCTTTTGAGTCTATTGATCCTATTTTTCTTGAAAACATTGAGAAGGCAATTCAACAAGCAGATAAAATTGGATCTCAGGGTTAGGTGGTCAATGTCTGGATTGAGAGATTAACAACATAGGGTACTCAAAGGTTACATTCTACCATTATATTTTTGAAGAACCTAAGTGAAAGGAAATATAAATTCATCAAACAATTAAAACACTCACTCAAGATTTGTAATTGATTGAAAAGGATATTGATACATGGACTCAACTACACAAATTCAAACTAGAGCTTTTGGTTGAGTAGAAGGTCATTCCAAATAGGAAAATGTTCATTGAATACAAAGAAGCTATGAAGAATAAAAGATAATTTCTTGAAAATATAGTTAAAGATCTCAAAGAATCTAAAGATATGTGTGATAATAATATGTTAAATCTTACAGATAAAATTGGAGAGCTTCCTTGTCAAGTAAAAAATGACTCTCAGGAAATTCTTCCTGTGGAGATTGTTATTCAAGAGTTTACATCTTTGTTTCATAAAAAGACTGAAATGGGCTATTTCACATTGGAATCCATTGACAAATTGATTAAATTTCATGTCATTATGGATAAATTATAAAAAATCTTAGACAAAATCAAGGATTTACCAGTCAATCTAAAAGATTCTATCGCAAGGGCATTTGTCATTTCCAAAAGTATATCCAACCCAGATAATAATGAGGTTCAAGCTATATTAAAGAGATATGAGGAATTTTTAGAAAATAATAAAAAGGAATAAATTCATGTGTCTAAGGACACTTAGTTTACTTTTGTAATTTTCTATATGTAATTTTGTTTAGTATAAATTACACGTAGGAAAAGTACACAGTCCTAAGTCAAATAGGACTATGTCAATGAATAAGTCAATGTATTTATGTTTTTCCTATTTTTGTTCATAGCTCCTCTCTATAAATAGGAGGATACTCTTTTTATAAAGGATCACCAATTGCTATAGAGGGGAAATGCTACTGAATTGAGAAATAATTTTAAAACTTTGTGTTCATATTATAAATCAAAAATTCATTCAATATAATAAAATCAAGTCATCTTTCAAACTTTGTGTTGAAATATACTTGTGGTGTATTGGGAATGTTCTTTGGTCTTTTCCATTGCATTTTATTTTACTTTGAGTGAATTGTGGTGTGAAATATCTATAAAATGAAAGGTGTTAGGAAGCTAATTTTGGAATCTTTGAGCTACTTTTTAGTTACTAGGTTTATGTTCACATTGAAAGTGAATTACTGAGGAGACTTTGGGCTACCAGTTATTATTTTTTGATAATTTTAATCTTTTTTGGAAATTAGGTGAAGACTTTGGGCTACACCTTATTCTATCTTTCAAGTTTATTCTACTGGTATTATTCTTGTTAATCTTTTGGCTAACAAATCTGAATATTGGTTATATTTGGTTCATCAAGTGATCTTAGATTTTCAAAGTATATCACAAAGAATGAAAGGAAGTTTGTGCTTGAACATCAATTATAAAAAAAGAGAATTGGATGATATGACAACACCCATTATGATAAAATCATTGTAAATAAGTGTAAATAATTAAGTGTTATGTTAGCTAACAATAAAAGGGAGCCTCTCCTTTCATTGAGGAGATATTTTATCTCATCACATTGTGGATGAAATAACCATTTTGATACCATTATGTTATTAAAAAAATATTCACCTAATAGTTTTTGGTGTCTCTACTAGGGAATGAACATATAACTAAGCTCTACACTCATTCAGTTCATATAAGATCAACACCTTATTCTTTGCTAATTTTGTTGTAGTTAATCTCTTTTCTTTCTGAGTACTTTCATATTCTAGGAGAACAAAGCTACACTCATGGTAGAAGGGTAGTGGGACTCATTGATCCAACATTTGAGTTGTTGTAATAACACAACTTCAATCTTTTACCTACATGTGTAAGGTCACCTCTTCAGTATATAAGAAGTTTTAAACCTACAAATACAAGATATCCTATACCAGGATAAACATCATATGTTTGTAGAGTTTTAGATATTTTGCCTTTGAAAAGGTTTTTCATAACTCCATATAATCCACAAAGAATGGCAGCTCAAGGTCTATAGGGTAATACTTTTGGTCTTTTGAATTTGGCACCCCCATCTCATGAACTACCTTGTGGCTCATGAAAAAAATTTCCCAAGTTTTATGGTGATGGAAAGAAACATCTAGATGAACATATTGCTAAATTCTATATTTCATGTGGAGTTCTTGGAGTAGAGAATGAAGATGTTTCTATAATATTGTTTATAGAAACACTCTGAGGTGCTGTTGTTGATTGGTTTTATCATCTTGAAATTAGAACTATCACCAATTGGGCTACGCTCAAGGCTCAATTTGAGGCAAGGTTTAATCAGTAAAAGATGCTCATGCCTTGTTGGATCAACTCACACAAATGAAAAAGGAAGAACATGAACCTAGTGTGAGTTCATGGAAAAATTCAATAAGTTGAGGAATAGGATTCTAGTAGTTGCTTGACCTAAACCTAAAAATCTAAATGCTTCTTCATTAATTCTCAACTATCAGAAGTGAGTTGACTTTTACAAAGAGCAACCCCAGCTGATCTCAATGCTACTCAAAGTTTGGACACCAAAGTAGAAGATGATGTAATCCTAGTATGGAAGGTGAGAAATAATTCTATTAATCCAAGAGGGCAGCCTTCAACAACTTCATCTCCTACTAGTACTACAAATCCCATGGTACAAAAGTTAGTAAATGTATTGCTTGAACTTAAGAAGTAAATGTCCTAAGGCATGTCTTTTCCTTCGTAAAAGTATGTTCCAAAGAAAACATATCCAAATTCTTCAAATTATTCCAATAATGTTGCTATAAATTAGAATTAGAAAAATCTTCTTGCACCACAAGTAAGGCTTGCATTGGAGGCACCATCAGATAATGCAATAGTCAATAGGTTAGAATCTAAAAATGATGATGTTCTAGAATTGGAATATGTCCTACAAGAATATGTTAATCCCTTTATAGGAGATGAAGAGGGAGAATCTGGTGAATCTAGTGAGCTTGAACTTAAGAATTAAATGTCCCAAGGCATGTCTTTTCCTTCATAAAAGTATGTTCCAAAGAAAACATATCCAAATTCTTCAAATTATTCCAATAATGTTGTTATAAATTAGAATTAGAAAAATCTTCTTGCACCACAAGTAAGGCTTGCATTGGAGGCACCATTAGATAATGCAATAGTCAATAGGCTAGAATATAAAAATGATGATGTTCTAGAATTGGAATATGTCCTACAAGAATATGTTAATCCCTTTATAAGAGATGGAGAGGGAGAATCTGGTGACTCTGATATTAGGTTTCTAAACTTTGAAGAAGAAGTTGAACAAGAGGAAGACTCACCCAATGAGTCTTATGTCATTTTCACCTATTCTCAAAGTCATCTAAATCATCAAAAAAAGATTGATACAAAAAAATCTAAGGATGAATCATGAAAGGAGGTTAAAATAGCTAAAAGAGGAACTCCTTTTCCAATTCAACCAAAGGACATGGTGGCAAATAAATAAGTATTCCTCATATTTCTACCTCTTCTCCTTCAACATCTAGACCTAGTGCATAAAATCTCAAACCTAAAAATGAAAATGTCTTGTCTTCTTTGGCTACACCATATCCAAATTTTGATATCATTGATCATGCCAAGAAGAAAAAAATACAAATATCAAAGGATGACTATTTCTAATCAAATCTTGACCAATTTGAGAGATTGGAAAAATTTGTAAAAAGTAAAGGGATCAATTATAATCAGGTCTTAGCTAAGAATGTATCTATTGATCCTAAGTCAAAACAAAACAACCTAGTGGTAACTCCTACATCTAACTCTAGAAAAATAGAACCTTCCTATATTTCCCTATTTGTTAATGGCTATAAGCTCATCAATTATGTCATTAATTTAGGTACTTTTGATAATGTAATCCCTACCAAGGTGGATACTACCTTGGGCTTAACCTTGAAAAATACTTTTGGCCATTGTTTCTTGATGGAAACTAAAAAGTACCTCTCATAGGCCAAATCAAAGATGCACAATTTGTATTTGTTGCTTTTCCAAATAAAAAGATCAAGTGATGGTTTTTGTAGTCGATATTCCTACCTCATATGGATTTTTTTTGGGATGTAAATTTTATAAATATGTTAGAGGAGAAATTAACATGGATTGGTCTAAGGCAAGAATACCTATCAAAGGTGTGATGCAGAAGCTTCATCTAAAAAAGAAAATAAAGTATATTGTAACAAAGCCTGAGGACCCAAAAGCCCAAATTCCTTTTAAAACTTCTAAAATGGTTACATATTTCTTGACTACAGATGAAGATCTAATATCTTCAAATGATATTTTTTTAAAAGATCAAAAAATAGAAAAATCTTCCTCTTCAAATGAAGAGATTTTGGATTTTGACACTATTAAGGTTGAGAGTTCAAATGATGTTTAGACTTTAGAACTTTATGGTAGTTGTTATTTAACTAGATCTAGATCTATGATACTTCTCATATCCCCAAAAGGAAAAAAAACTCCTTTCTCTTTTAAGTTGTAGTTTGATAACACTAATAATATAGCTAAGTATGAAGCTTTTTTGTTAGGGATGGATGTTGCACAATGGAAAGGGATAAAAAATCTTCATGCTCAAAGTGATGATGAGCTAATCATTTTTCAAGTTAGGAATCTATATCAAATGAAGAATGAAATACTAAGGTATTATTGTAATCAAGTTTGGGATTGTATTGAAAGTTTTGATGTCTTCAATATATCAGTGGTTCCACAAGAATACAATGATAGATTTAATTCATTATCTATTTCATCCACTCTCCTAATTCCTCACAAATATTTCTAAGGAAACAAATACACTATTAAGCTAGTTTTCTAACCCAATGTTCTTGACAATGTCAATCATTGGTAAGTTTTCAATAATGATGAGCAGGTCATCTCATATTTAGAGAAGGTGGAAAATTTTAGTGAGTTGTATTTTGAAAGAAGTGATCCCACTCCTCAAGAATAAATTTTTTAAGTTAGTGAGGAAAACAGTGAAGAAATCTTTCAATTGAAATGGAATAAGATTCCTAAAGGGTTGGTATCTTTGGAAATACTTTTTGATAAGCATGATAAGTTCATCAAATGTTAACAATTAGAATTGATTCATTTGCAAAAATTGAGAAAGTTAATATAAGAATAGATAGTAATCCCAAATTATAAATATTGGGAAATGTTTCTCATCAGAGGAAAGAGAAAAGTTGGTGAGACTTCTACACTGATACATTGATGTATTAGCATATTCATATGTTGATCTAAAATCATTTTGACCTAAGGAGGTGCAAAATGATATTCCTCTCAAGCCAAGATATCAACCTCATAAGCAAAAATAGTGGAATTATAATCCCAAAATCTTAGGTACTATCCTCATTAAAATTCAAAATATGTTAAATGCTCACATTATCTTTCTCATACATCACTCCACATGAATAGCCAATATTTTCCTATGAGGAAAAAGAATGGAGAGATCCACATTTGTGTTAACTTCTAGAATTTAAATCAATTGTCACTTAAGGATAATTACCCATTGTCAATAATGGACCAAGTATTGCAAATGATGACTAGTTCAGAGATGTTATATATGTTATATGGTTTCTTAGGATATAATCAAGAGGAGGTTCATGATGAAGACCAACATAAGACAACCTTCACTACTCTATGGGGCACTTTTGCATATCACAGAATGCCTTTTGGATTGATCAATGCTAGTGTCACCTTTCAAAGGGCTATGGACTTCATTTTCCAAGATACTATTGGTAAGTTCATTATAGTCTACCTAGATGATCTAATCATTTTCTCAAAAAAGTGCCAAGATCATTGTGACCATTTGTAACAAGTAATTAAAAGATGTCATGAACATGGGATATCTCTTAATCCCAAGAAATCCATTTTTGGGGTTATAGAAGGTAAGCTCCTTGGACATATTGTATCCAAGGAAGGAATCAAAATTGATTCTGAATGGGTCAAGTCAATTCAAAATCTTACTCTATCAACAAGTAAGAAAGGAGTGCATTCCTTCTTTGGGAAGGTTAATTTTTTGCAAAGATTTATTCTTGATTTTGTTGAGAAGACACGCCACATTGTCAATATGATGAAAGGAAAATCAAATTTTCTTTAGAATGCAGAAGGAAGAAATGTTTTTCATGAAATTAAGGAAGCCATTGCACTTGCTTCTATCCTAGTTTTCCCTAATTATACCAAGAACTTCATTATGTATAGTTAGACTTCTGAGCATACCTTATCCATAATCTTGGTACAACTAAATAAAGAGGGAATTGAATCCCCTATATCATTCATGAGATGTCCTTTAAAGGATCACAAGCTTAAGTACTCATCCATGGAAAAACATGAGTATGTCGTGGTGAAAGTAGTTAAGCATTTTAGATATTACATCCTCAATTCTCACACCATTACACTAATACCAGATTCTACTGTTAAGTCTATTTTGACTCAATAAGAGTTTGGAGGCAAAAGAGGTAATTGGATCACCAAAATTTAAGAAAATGATATGGAGATCAATCCCAAAAAACTTTTACATGGAAAAGGTTTGTGTCAACTCATGGCAGAGACCAATAAAAAAGAAGTACCCAACAATGAAGGAGATATAGAAGAATTTCCCATAGTCTTTCTTGTAAGCACAATGAATGAGTGGTATTCTGACATTGCTCATTTTCTCACATATGGAGTATTTCCAAAACATTTATCTCATAAAGAGAAGAGGACAATCAAGCTTAAGGCTAAAAATTTCATTCTTTAGGATAATGGTTTGTACAACTGAAACATTGATGGAATTTTCCTATGATGTGTAGATAAGGCACAATAAAGTAATTTATTGGAATATTTCCATGATTTGGCTTGCGAAGGACATTTTTCAACCTTGGTCATAACTCACAAGATCTTGCAGGCTAGATAGTATTGGCTAACACTTTTTCAGGATGCATTCGCTTAGGTGCATAAATGTGAGAAGTGCCAAAAATTTGTGGGGAGACCCAAGTTAGTAGCCTTGCCTCTCAAACATATAGTCATTTAAGAACATTTTTAGTAATGGGGTATTTATTTCATCAGTGTAGTGAACCCATTGTCAAGTGCAAGTCATAGTTATGTTCTCACAGATATAGATTACTTCACCAAGTGGGTAGAAGCAATTCCAACCAAACATGCCACTTTAGAGGTTATTTATAACTTATTTAAAGAGAATATCATCACAATATTTAGTGTGCCAAGCAAAATTATAACTGATAAGGCTACCTATTTCACATCCCATGAGATGACTCAGTTTTGTTTTGAATATGGGATCATTTTGTCCCATACTTCTGACTACTTCCCTCAAGGGAATGGTCAAGCTAAGTAAAGTAATAAGAATTTGATAAGTTGGTAGAAGATAATTAGAGGACATGGCATAAAGGATTGTATGATGTATTATGGGCTAATTGTATCACTTCCAAATGATCAATTGGTATGTCTCCCTCTAACTTATGGATTGAATGCAGAAATACCCATGAAATTAGAGTTGCCTACTCTCAAATTGGCTAGGGAAATTGAAAATGAAATGTTTGAAAGCTCTTTAGACAAGTGTATTATGTACCTTGCCAAGATAGAGGAGCAACATACAAAAGTAGTGCATTGAATTGTTGAACATCATATTCATGTTAAGGAAATTTTTGACAAGAAAGCTAAATCATGAGAATTATAAGTTGGGAATCTAGTCCTCTTATGGGACAAAAGAAGAGAGACAAAAGGAATGCATGGAAATTTTGATTCTCTATGGAGGGGTCCTTTTCTCATTCATCATCCCAATAGAGAACATAGTTTCTTCTTAGCATACCTAGATGGAACACCATTATCACTGCCCTACAGTGGGCAACATTTGAATCTTTTCACTTAGTAAAGTTATACATAAGTTTGTATATTTTATATATATTTGTATATTCTTTTTTGTTTTATTTTTCATCTTGTTTGTTTCTTGGCTTGGTGGCCCAATGGAGAAAGGGACTTAGAGTTTTGGGATTCTCTTTCCTTCAAGTGTTTCAAAGAAAGCTTAAAGTAAATTCCCCAGTTAGAACCAGCTATTATCCTTGAATTTAATAGGTTCAATTCATGGGATAACCCTTATGAAACTTATAATCTTATAGCCCATGAACTCTAAGCATGCAAAACAAGGAAAATTTCTACCTCATTACATTTGTTTTTCTCAAGAAAGTTGAATTTTGAGGGAATTTTGCATCTAGTGTAGTTCAAATATTTTTCTCCAAACTACACTTTGTTTCTTTCTATGCAAGTTCAGAGAATTTTCTTGACTTTGCATGTGTTTTATGTTCTTTATGATGATTCAAAAAAAATCTCTAACATTGCATATGTAAGTTCAAAGAATTTTCCTAACATTTCAGATGTAATTTCAAAGAATTTTCTTGACATTGCATATTCAAGTTCAAAAAAAATTCCTAATTTCAGATACAAGAGTGTTATTTTTCTTCAACTTTGTATGTGCACATTCATAATTTTTATCTACTCCTACACATGGGCCCACCATTACATTGGTTATTAATATGTATTAATTACCCTTCCTATATATATTTAATCTGCTATAGTTTTTATTTTTAACCACTACTTTATCTCTCTTCGCCATTTTTGAGCTCAAGTGCACCTCCCAGCCATCATTTTCAAGCTCATGCATGTCTCACTTCACCAACCTCATGATCAATTAGATTTTCTAGTTTGTTTGTTTTTATGCTTCAAAAACACCTCTTTTTCTTTATTTTATCTTGTTTTCGGTAAGTCTCCCTTTTGTCTTCTTCATTTTTTATGTTTTGCTAAGATTGTTTTGTTTCTTATTTTCTATTTTAGGGTTTTAATTTATTTCCTCAAACCTTTTTCAAACCCTAACTTTCTCCATGCATTTCAAATAATTTTCCTTGAGATGCATGGAGGAGTGATCCTCAATGTCACCTAGTGTACTTCAAAGAAAATTCTTTGAAGTACACATTACACATTTCCTCCTGTGTACTTCAAAGAATTTTCTTTGAAGTGCACGTCACTCAATGCACTTTGAAGAAAAAAATTGAAATTCATATTGCTAATTCTATGGTGCACTTCAGAGATTATTCTCTAAAGTACATGTAACTAGGTGTACTTTAAAGAAAATTCTATGAAGTGTATGTAATTTTGCCTCTCCCATGTAGTTCAGATAATTTTATCTGAACTACACCCAACCTTTTCTCCTGTAGTTCCAAAAAAATCTCAAAATTACACTAAAGTGATCTATTCATCATGTAGTTTAGATAATTTTCTCTAAACTACACATTTCCAAAAAAATAATGAAAAATACTAACTCTAGATAATTAAATTTTCTTACTTACAGCTATCTGATCAATGTCAGACATTTCTCCAAACAAGAAGACAATGAAGTACAAATATCAGGGTGTGTTCCCATTATCTATAGTTGATTAAAATGTGGATCAAATTAAGGATATAAATATTGGTCATGTGGACATGGCTAATTTTTTATAGAGATTGGGAAGAGAACCCATTACACCTCATATGTAACTAGTACTTAACAGTGAAATCCATTTGGCTAATGCATTTCTAGTATCAGCACATCATTCTGAATTCATCTTGACCATGGTAGCACACTTTGATAAAGAAATCAAATTGGTCAAGGATTTAGAGGGTAAGGTGATCATTCACCTTGATGAGGAATATTTTGATAAAAAAATTCACCTTTTTGAGATTGAAGAATATTTTGATTTAACTATGGAATTAGCTCAAGAATACTATGACAGAGATCTTAAGAAGTGTAAGAAACATATCAACTCCAAATGGCTCAAGACTTCTCAACCCATCATTTCTAGATGGCCTAAGTATTTGTATTATATTGACTTTATAGAGGAGATAGGAGATTTTATTACACTCCTCAGTAGAGTGGAAGAGTTGTCTACTTTAAACATATTTTTAAGAATGGATGTATTAATACATTTTGGTTATTAAAAGAAACAAGAAAAGGATATTTTGGGGTAAACAAATCAGTGATGTTATTTATCATCAGCTCTCTAAGGTAGCTTCTTCACTCAAGTTTTGCATGACTTCATATCTTATGTATGCTCCAGCTAGTATGAAGTCTTTCTTGGGTTTAAATTATGTCAGCAAAAGGAAAAATGTTCTTTTATATGAGCATTATCCATAGATAACTCTAAAATAAAGTGTTAATAATTATAGGAGAGTTAATTATGCTTTCTTATATACATTCATTTGTACTCTTGAGAAAGAACTTGAAAATAAGAGAGTTTCACACCAAGCATGGGCACAGGTCAATATGATTGGATACATTTTCTTACAATTCCCAACTTTTACATACATCAAGGTAGGAGGATTTGATGAACAACCTTACATGCTACCTAGATACCCAAGTGATAAACTAATACTAATGGAGATGTGCAGATAATTGATGATCATTTAGATGCTCACAAGAGAGGTTTCAAATTTCCAATCAGTATTGGTTGGTACACAATTTCTATTACTCCAAAGGCTAAGACTATAGAAACTAAGATGTAGTGGATTACGCTTAAAAAATTAAAAAGTAGAGAAAACTTTGATTATAGAATGATGGAGAAGTTTAATCTTAATATCACTCATGTACACAAAATTTAAAAAGATATTTGGGAAAAATGCAAAACTGATGAACATATTATTTACCTAATTTAGTCTACTCAGTGCTTTAACAAACATAGGATTTAAATTCATCTAATTTATAAAAGGTTAAAACATTTGATAAACCCAACTTACTTTAAACATTGCACAATCCCTAACCCTAGATAACCTTAGGGTTTACATTTCCAGCATTTAAATTTTAGATCCATCCATTTTTTAATTTTATTTGATATAATCATGATCATATTAATAGAATAATTGTATCACTTTTTGTTGCAAATTTTAATACTTTTGTTTGCATGCTTATTTCCTTTAATTTAGAATAAACTTAGAAAAGACATAAACACATGTATAGATGATGTTTTATATCAATTGCAATAAATGTCATATTTCATATCATGTTATCTTTCTCTTATGTAGAATTCCATTAACAAGCAAACCCTTACACACATAGATAATTTATCACATAAGCTAACAACTATGTTTCAAGTTTCAATGTCCTATATTATGCATAAGAAAGAATCTCCTTCTCCTTCTCATTTCCATGAGGGTGATATATAATTTCCCTCTAACTAGGGCTATGATATTACTCCTCCAAGAGAAGAATCATCCTATGCCATTATCACTAATCCCCATACTCATCATATTCACACCTCTTCCCTACAAGGTGTGTTCCTACATGTTCAAATAGAAGCAACTAGGGTTTGCACTTATGAGACTCTATGGGATCAAATTATCAGTATAAAGAAGCTAATATCATATTTGTTGGTTGAATATTTTGTCGATCAACATACTGATAAATAAAATAGGTCTGATCAAACAAAGTAGGAAGATTAGTCATCCAAATGTGTAGTTTTACCACATCAGAAGGGGACTGATCTCTCCTCTCATCAAGGGGAGGTTCCCTATAGGTATGCTATATATATATATATAGAGAAAATAATACTCAAGGGTAGGACAAAGCATCCATCTCTCTTTTTCAAAGATGATGCATGTGGATCAAAGGAGAAATCTCAAGGGAAATGACAGATAGCACTCCTCTTCTTTCAGAAGTACTATTCATCCAACCACAAGAGTACTCTTGGTAGTAACATAAAAATGTAGTAAAGGATGTAATAACTAGCAAATTGAGATGCAGCACAAAGTCTCCACCTAAATTTCTCAAGAGTAAGATACGAAGGACAATGAGGGCACAAAGTCATCCCAAGGTCCTTTACACAAAAATGAAAATAAAACACACTAAAGGCAATTATGGGGGCACAAAGTCTCTCCACACTTGACTCTTTAGGACACCTTCCGGACTACTGTCACTAATTCTACTTGTTAAATTAAAGGAACAAAAGATATATTAAGGAAAAAGACATAAGAACAATTTCCTCAACAACAAAGATATTACAGCACAAAGTCTAAAAAATCACTTGCTTTCTTATTCCAATAACAAAATATGATCAATAAACTAAGCTCAAAGTCTTAGAAATGCCTTTCAATTTGGGAAAAGTTTCATTTTGATTATCAAAAAGAGATCCATTTACAATAGAAGAGAGTCCCTTATATAGCCTCTTCAAGAAAGACTTGGAACAATAACACATCATGTTGCATTGAAATCTATTAAGAAGATAGGCTGGACCTTAGGGGCATTTACCCATTTGATTTTATCAATGTAGAGAAGCAAGTCACACTATTCAAAGTTTGTAACTTCCAATGTCCACCTGGTGATCTGATCTTTCTTCATCATTCCTCATTTTTTGGTTAATTGAATCAAGTTCTGGATTCAATTTGCTATTCTATTCATTCCTCACTTTCTGCTAGTCTTGGCCTTAAAGTCTGTGAATGCATCTGGGTCTATAGATTCAAAGGATCAATGGCTATTTTATGAGCTTTAAAATTGATGTTCACATGCCCGTCACTATGTTTTCAATAGCCAATTCGATGTGTTGAATTTGACATCTTCAGGTGCGTCACCCCTTGGTCCTTCTTCAACTTTTCTATTTAGCACTTTACTAGAAAGAATCTACCCTTTCAAGCTTTAAGAAATGATCTGATTTGGGTCGAGAAGAGCTCTCCACAAGATATCTACCCTTTGGTCAATCTTTGAATGGCCTTCAAGCTTCTTGTTTTACATCTTCTCAAATAGAAGGTGACCCTTCAGCTTCAGGGAAGTTTCCTTCTATTTAGTAGCTAGGAGTCCCCCATAAGGGCACCTACCTTTAGGGGTCCTTCAGTGGCCTTTCACAGGTTTCCTATAGGCATTTTCCCTAGACAAATTCCCATGGACAAAAAGTCTACAAAAATTTCCTACAGACAAAAAGTCGGTGGAAAATGTTCCTATCACTTTTGCCTTGATTATTTCTTTAGGCTTTCTACCCACAACTTCTCTGAATTCTTTATCAAATGCCTTAAACAGAAATATGAAAGAATTTACCTTTTGAGGCTTCTTTGAAAATGACCCTTCCAAAGGGTAATTTTTTCATCCAAGTGCCCTTCGTAAGGGCACTTTGTCCTTCAAGAGGCTCTTTGAACTTTTGCATTTGAACTACTCCTTTGAACCATCTGAGTGAACCGCTTTGTTGAACCACTACAATGAAAGCTTAGTTGAACCAAATGTTGAACCAAGCCAATGAACCAAGCCTTGAACCAAAATGGTTTAAGCTGATGGTTCAATTGAATGAACCAAGCCTTTAAACCAAGTGGATGAACTACGTCATTGAACCATTTGTTTGAACCAACTAGTGAACCAAGTTTTGGTTCAATGGTTCAAATGAAGCCTTTGAACCATGTGTTTGAACCTACCTTTGAACCAAAAGATGTTGAACCAACCGTTGAACCAAGCTTTGGTTCAATGGTTCAAACAAAGCCTTAAACCAATTGATGAAATATTTGATTGAACCAAAGGATGAACCAAAACATTGAAACAAATTGGATGAACTGATTAAACTAAAAGCGTTGAACCAATTTAACCTTGAACTCATTGAACCTTTGAACCAAAGTGGTTCAATAGTTCAATGGTTCAAGCCTCTTTTGCTTGAATGCTTACCGATAGACATTTTTTATTAAACCAAGGCACTAAACCAATCCTAAAAATGACCAAGTGTTATAAATTGATTCTTTTGGTTGAACCCACCTATAGAAGCCTTTAAACCTATAGAAATGAACCTGCCTGTAGAGTCTATAGATTTTCTCTTCCTGCTGAGTCTATAGATTCAAGCCTGCAGAGTCCATAGATTTCTCTCTTCCTACTAAGTCTATCAATTTTCTCTTTCTACTGAGCCTATAGATTTAATCCTATAGATTCCATAGATTTAAGCCTACAGAGTCCATAGATTCAAGCCTACAGAGTCTGTAGATTCAAGCCTGTAGAGTCTGTAGATTTAAGCCTACAGAGTCTGTAGATTCAAGCCTACAGAGTCCGTAGATTTCTAAGAAGCTTGAAAAACTAAGGAATTTGAATGTCCAAGACAAATTTTAAAAATGGAAGAGACAATTTTGGTCTGTAGGACCAAAATAGTTCAAATGTTGTCCTAAAAATGAGTGATAATTTTGGAGGACAATAGTTGGCTCTAGTTGGGGAACTTCTATCAATTGTAAAAAAGAATTGAAAGGAGTAGAATCTAGAATCTCCAGTGTCTTCATGTGTACCATTAGGTTATGGAGTCATGCTACCTAGAAATGAAAGGCATCAAAAATGGAAACAAACAAAACCAAACAAAATTAAAAACTGTACAAATATACATATATACAGATGTAATAATTTGATACTTCAAGAGTTGAAGTGTTTCAGATGCTACCCATTGTGAGGTAGAGAAAAGAGTGTGCCATATTAATATTTTAGTAGAAAGCTATTTTCACTAATGTGCTGATGAATTATAAAAGGGCCTCTCCAAAGGGAGTCAAACTTTCCATGCATCCCCTTTGGTGCTCTCTTTTTGTCCCACAACAGGACTTAATCCCCAATCTGGAAATCACAATTTCTGGCCTTCTGGTCAAAGAGTTTCTTTACCAAACTTTGATGAGTATCAATTCTATCCACCACCATGGTTCTCTATTCCTCTAGCTTAGTCAAGCACATGATTCTTTTATCAAGAGAACTTTCATATGTCTGATCTTCAATTGCATTCTAAGGTGATTGGTATCTCAGCATTGATACCATAAAGAAGTTGAAAAGGAGACATACCAATTACCCTCTTTGGTGTGATTTTGTCTACCCATAGAGCATTAACCAATGCTTTGTGCCATGTCCTTTGATTGTCATCTGCTAGCTTCTTGATGATAGTTACCAGGTTCTTATTGTTGGATTCAGCATGTCCATTCCCTTGTGGAAAATAATCAAAAGAGTGAGAGAGTATAATTCCATAATGGAAATAGAATTATGTAATCTCTTGAGAGGTGAAACAAGCTGCATTATTAGTAACAATTTTGATCAGAACTCCAAACCTAGAAATGATATTCTCTTTGAGGAAGTTGCATACAACTTTTGAAGTAGCAGGCTTAGTTGGGATTGCTTCTACCCACTTGGTGAAATAGTCAGTTGTTGTAAGGACATAATCATGTCCATCACTTGCATATGGGTTTATTGTCCCAATAAAATCAATTCCCCATTGTTGGAAAGGTTTTTCTATGATCACTAGCTTGAGAGGCATAGCAGCTAACTTGAGTCTTCCAACAAATTGGTGACAGAGTTCACATTTTCTCACCCACTTATTTGTATCTTGGAAAAGAGTTGGCCAGTAATACTTGGCTTGTAGAATCTTGTGAGTAGTCACAAGAGCAAAAAAATGTCCTCTACAGGCTAGATTGTAGAAAGATTTCAAAAGTTGGCTTGTTGCTCTTTGTCTACACAGCGAAGGAATACTCCATCTATGCTTTTCTTATACAAGCCATTGTCCCAAAGGACAAAATTGGCAGCTTTCAACTTGATCGTCCTCCTTTCTTTGTAAGACAAATGAGCAAGACATTCACTATAAGTAAGGAAATGAATGATACCTAAATACCACTCATTGGTAGTGGAGACAAAAAAGACTGTTTGTGTCTCTTCCACTTTAGTTTCTTCACGTTGTGTGTCTTTTGGCTTATTGTCAACTATTTTAATTGGCATAGGCATTTACCCTTAACCAGCTTTGTCAGCTTGATGTCTAGATCAAACTCTTGGATTTTTGCAATCCAATTACCTCTTTTCATGCCAAATTCCTACTGAGTTAATATAGACTTGACTGTAGTGTCAGGAACTAAAGTAGTAGTGTGTGAATTCAGAATATAGAAGCAGAAATGTTTGACTTCTTTCACCAAGGCATAAGCATGCTTCTCTATATTTGAATATTTCATCTCATAGGATTTGAGAGGATAACTCATGAAAGAGATAGGAGATTCCATACCTTCCTTGTCCTATTGAACAAGAATTGTTGAAAGAGTGTGTTCAAATGCATAGCTGTATATGATGAAATCTCTATTGTAATCTGGGCAAACCAAGGTAGGGGTGTGAGTAATGGAAATTTTGATATCTTAAAATGTTGATTTGCCTTCTTTATTCTAGCTAAAGATGGCCTTCCCTTTCATCATGTTCACAATGTGTCTAGTCTTCTCAGCAAATTTAGGGATGAATCTCTGTAAAAAATTCACTTTTTTGAAGAAAGAATGAATAGAATTTTTTTTTGTAGGCAAATTAAGCTCTTGAATAGGCTTGACTCTATCTGAGTCAATCTTTATGCCTTCTTTAGACACAATGTGTCCAAGGAGTTTCCCTTCTGTTACTCAAAAAATAGACTTTTAGGATTTAAGGAAATACCATTTTGGTGGCAGAGCTCTAACACTTGTTGTAAGTGGTGTACATGATCAAATCGATCCTTTGAAAAGACAATCAAGTCATTAAGGTATACCACTATGAATTTACCAATCTAATCTTTGAAAGCCAGATCCATTGCTCTCTAAAAGATAGCACCAACATTTATTAAACCAAAAGGCATTCTTCTATATGCAAATGTACCCCAAGGTGTGGTAAATGTAGTCTTGTGTTGGTTTGCTTCACCAACTTCAACTTGATTATATCCTGAGAAGCCACCAGCATTGATAATATTTCTGAACTTGTCACTATTTGAAGCACTTGATCCATAATTGGCAAAAGATAATTATCCTTCAAAGATGCTTGATTCAGATTTTTGAAATCTACACAAATGTGAATTTTTCCATTCTTCTTCCTTACAGGCACTATGTTTGCAATCCATGTAGAATGATGGATTGGAAAGATGATTCTAGCATTTAACATTTTTTATATCTCAGACAGAATAGTACCTAATATTTTTGGATTATACTTTTTAGATTTTTGCTTGTAGGGCATTGAGTTAGCCTTAAGAGGAATGTCATGGTGGATTTCATCAGATCTGAGAGACTTCAAGTCTTCATAAGAATATGCTAAGGCATCCATGTATTGATAGAGTAAAGAGGTGAACTTGAATCTTTATTCAGGGGTGCAGCACTTACCAATATTGACCATCTTGGGATTTTCTTTAGTAGTCTAATTCACTTGATCGAATTCCTGAGAGAAACTCGAGTCTATTTGTTTTTGTTTGATGAATCTATCATGCTTGTCAAATAGCTTTTCAAGAGAAACTAGGCCTTTTGGAATTTTGTTTCCTTTTAGCTGTAAGAATTCTTCATTTATATCTGAATTGGATTCAAAGACAGATTCATTCTTTTGAGATTCACTACCTTCAAAACATAGTTGTTCAAAATTATCTTTTCATTTCAGGAAGGCAATGATTTGATGATCATCATTGAATACTTTCTAATGATCATCATTTTTAGGAACACTTGGTCTATAGACCAGCTCAATAGTATACATATCTTTTTTGAAATCTGAATGAGGAACTAAGAGAGTTCCTAAAATAGCAAGTGCATCAGCTCTGTCATTAGACTCTCTGGGTATAGCAAAAATGTTGAAAGCATAAAAGCTTTCAATTTGATCCCAAACTAAGTTATGGTAGTGGCATAATCTTTCATTCTTGGTTTTGTATAAGTTTCTCACTTGACAAACCACTAATTCAGTATCCCCTTTGGCATGAAGAAACTTGATGTCTTTTTCTTGAGCAGCCTTCATGCCAAGCAATAGAGATTCGTATTCAGTTGTATTATTAGTGTTGCTAAACTATAATTTGTAAGATGAAGGGAACATATATCCTTGAGGAGATATCAAAACAATCTCAGCTCCTAAACTGGTAGAGGAACAGCTACCATCAAATTCCAAAGTCCATATCTCATCTGATATTGATTTTTCTTTAAACTTTCCTTCATTAGAGATGGAGGATCCTTCTTGGTCTATATTGCAACCTACTAGTTTTTCTATTGTTCTTGTTGAACTAATTTCTGAGTTGACACTTTCAAGAATTATATCAGGTGTTTCATGTACTTCATCTATAGATAGAAAATAGTTACCCATACTTTTAGATTCAAAAAGAATTTGAGCTTCAGGGGCTGATGTCTAGGTGATCACATATTTTGCCTCCTTTTCAAGGAACAACCTCTTCATTATGCCTTGGATAGAAATCCTTGCCTTAGACAAATCCATACTTAGTTCTCCTCCCACATCCTTACAGAAATTTCATCCAAGTAAAATGCCATAGGATGCTAGGACATCAACCACCAAGACAGTCATCTTGATTCTCTTGTCTTGGAAGGCTGTAAATGCAAATTGGGCATCTTTGATTTGCCCCAGCAATGGTACTTGTTTGTTCTCCATGGAGAAACATCTTCCAAATGTCTTGGTTAGTGTGAGACCAAGAGACTCAACTACTTTAGTTGGCATGACATTATTAGATGTGCCTGAGTCAATAATACAGTTTTAGATTATGGTAAAAGTAGGTTTTGAAGGGGCCCCGAAACCCTTTACAAAACAAAGAAAAGAATAAAGCAATAAAAACTGTCCAAATAGGCAATAATATAGTTACTTAGCTTGTGGCCATTAATTAATAGGGAAACATAGAAAGGTTCTATTTTTTTAGGAGCAGCTGGGGGAGTAATGACCAAATTATTTGGAATAGGCATGTTCTTTGGAGAATCAAGAGTTACCTTTTTAGCTTTTTATCCTACAGGGATAGTTTGGTTCTTGACATATTAGACCAGCTTATTCAATTGATCAGGATTGGACTGCAAATATTCAAATTCAGACATTTGTATTTTTGTCTTTTTGACATGATTGTTATGTAAAATGGCTGAATTGAGCTAGGTACAGAGAAAAGTACTTTAACTTTTTGAGTTTTAGGAAGGATAGGAGGTGGGCTAGTTTGCAAATTTGAAATATAAAGGGAAGGTGAAATTGATGTATTTGCCTTTTGGGTGATTACCAGATCCTTTGACTGAAAAGGCAGAATGGTTCCACACTTAGCAATTGTGACTGCTAGTTGTAGTTACTTTTCTATCTTCTCTTTATTAGCCTGCTAGACTGATTAGTTTTTGGACTTGGTAAACACTGCATATGATCCATCAAATGCTTCTCCTTTGCTTTCAAGTTCATCCTGGTAGTTTAAAAAACTAATGTGGGAGTTGCCAGCTGATTCTTCTTAATTGTCTTCAAGGAGATCAGCGTCATTTTCTTGATTCAATTCAAGCTAGAAAGAGAACTTTGATTATGCTTCAAGATATCCCATTGCTAAATTGGTTAGAGGAGCTTCCAGGTAAAGTTTCCCTTATGGGGGAGGAAGGTGATTTTGTTGCCCTTGATTCCTGGTAGCATTGCCCTAATATGACTAATTTGGGAATGTCCTTTTGTATGAAGGAGAAGAAGACATTCCTTGAGCCATTTTCTTTTTGAGAGCAAGCAACTCATTTGCCAATTTCTGCACCATTGGATATATGGTGCCTATAGATGCATATTTTGAAGATGATGAAGCTCTATTTCTATTTGGATCTCTTCTTATCTTCTCTGCTAAGATGAGATCATCTTCTACCTCAGTGGCCAAAAGTTGAGCTACAACAAGATCTATTTGACCAGCATGTCTCAAGAGAAAACTTACTTCAGGTAGTTGAGAATTAATGAAAAATCATTTGAGATTCTCAGCTGTAGGTCAAGCAATTACAAGGATTCTATTTCTCAATTTGTCAAATTTGGCTATGAAGTCTCTCATAAGCTCATGACACTCTTTCTTCATCTGTGTAAGTTGAGCCAAAAGTGTATGTGCATCTTCTACAGGTTTGAATATGGCTTCAAACTTAGCTTTGAGAGTATTCCAATCAGTCACTGACCAAGCCTGTAGATGATAAAACCAATCTATAGCAACACCTTGTAGTGTCTCCACAAAAAACCTGACTGTTACATCTTCAAATTCTACTCTGATTACTCCACAAGCTATGCTAAACGCTGCAATGTGTTCATCAGGATGAACTTTCCCATCACCATAGAATTTGGGGAAATTCTTCCTTAAACTACATGGAAGCTCATGTAGAGGTGGAGTAAGATTGAGAGAACCAAAATCATTACCCTAGGGGCCTTGAACTACCATTGTAGGATTATGAAAAGGAGGGATAACAAATCTCAAAGGGGTAACTATTGGTAAAGATTTATCAATAGCATAAGTAGATACTTTGTCTGGCAAGGGAGATCTGACTTTAGTAGGAGGAAAGCTCTTGGTTTGTTGGAGATGAGATGGTGAAGGAAATAGATCAAAATCACTTTACTATACCAACTTGAATACATGGTCAATGATACCTTTAGCCCTTTGGCTTCGTGTATATCTTGAATCTGCCAGATTGTGAAACAAAAATGGAAAAGAATTGACCTTACTTCAGTTTGAAGCTAGAGGCTTTAAACTGTGTGTTCTTTCTCAGTTAGTGTGGAGGTGAATGGATAGATTATGAATGGATAATGGATTTTATATCCCTAGTTGAGTCACCAAAAACTATTAGTCATCCAGATGTGTAGTTTTACCACATCAAAAGGGGACTGATCTCTCCTCTCATCAAGGGGAGGTTCCTTATAGGTATGATATATATATATATAAACAGAAAATAATACTTAAGGGTAGGAAAAATCATCCATCTCTCTTTTTTTAGAGATGTTGCATGTGGATCAAAGGAGAAATCTCAAGGGAAATGACAGACAGCACTCCTCTTCTTTCAAAATTACTATTCAACAAACCCAAGAGTACTCTTGGTAGTAATAGCAAAATGTATCAAAGGATGTAACAACCAGCAAATCAAGATGCAGCACAAAGTCTCCACCTAAATTGCTCAAGAGTAAGATACGAAGGACAATGAGGGCATAAAGTCATCCCAAGGTCCTTTACATAGAAATGAAAATAAAACACACTAAACACAATTATGGGGGCACAAAGTCTCTCCACACTTGACTCTTCAGGACACCTTCTTGACTGCTGTCACTAATTCTACTTGTTGAATTAAAGGAACAGAAGATATATTAAAGAAAAAGACATAAGAACAGTTTCCTCAACAACAAAGATATTATAGCACAAAGTCTAAAAAATCACTTGGTTTCTTATTCCAATAACAAAATATGATCAACAAACTGAGCTCAAAGTCTCCAAAATGCCTTTCAATTTGGGTTGAGTTTTGTTTTGATTATCAAAAATAGATCCATTTACAATAAAAGAGAGTCCCTTATATAGCCTCTTCAAGAAAGACTTGGGAATAGTAGCACATCATGTTGCATTTAAATTTGTTAAGAAGACAGGCTAGAACTTAGGGGCATTTACCCATTTGATTTTATCAATACAGAGAAGTAAGTCACACTATTGAAAGTTTACAACTTCCAATGTCCACCTGGTGATCTATTCTTTCTTCATTGTTCCTCCTTTTCTGGTTAAATGAATCGGATCCTAGATTCAATTTGTTGTTTTGTTCCTTCCTCACTTTCTACTAGTCTTGGCCTTGAAGTCTATGAATGCATTTAGGTCTATAGATTCAAAGGATCAACAGCTATTTTATGAGCTTTAAAATTGACATTCACATGCTCATCACTATGTTTTCAATGGCTAGTTCGTTGTGTTGAATTTAATGTCTTCGAGCGCGTCACCCCTTGGTCCTTCTTTGGCTTTTCTGTTTGGCACTTTCCTAGAAATAATTTGCCCTTTCAAGCCTTAAGAGATGATCCACTTTGGGTTGAGAAGAGCTCCCTGCAAGGTATCTTCCCTTCAAGCGGTCTTTGAATGGCCTTCGGGCTTCTTGTTTTACATCTTCCCACAGGGAAGGTGACCCTTCAGCTTCGGGGAAGTGTCCTTCTATTCGGAAGCTAGGAGTCCCCCACAAGGGAACCTACCCTTTGGGGTCTTTTGATGGCCTTTCATGGGTTTCCTGTAGGCATTTTCCCCAGATAAATTGCCACACACAAAAAGTCTATGGAAATTTCCCATGGAAAAAAATTCTGCAAAAATTTCCCACGGACAAAAAGTCCACAAAAAAAAATTTCTAGAAATTTCCCGCAGACAAAAATTCCACAAAAAATGTTCCTATCACTTTTGCCTTCATTATTTCTTCAAGCATTTTACCTGTAGCTTCTCCGAATTCTTTTGGGTTTTTTATTTGAAGGAATTGCTTCTTGCCTTAGTCTTTTTCAAATGCCTTAAACAAAAATCTGAAAGAATTTACCTTTTGAGGCTTCTTTAAAAATGACCCTTTCGAAGGGTGATTTTGTCATCCAAGTGCCCTCCGTAAGGGCACTTTGTCCTTCAGGAGGCTCTTTAAAATTTTGCATTTGAACTGCTCCTTTGAACCGTCTGAGTGAACCACTCCATTAAACCACTTTGTTGAACCACTGCAATGAACTGCTTGGTTGAACCAAGCTAATAAACCAAGCCTTGAACCAAAATGGTTCAAGTCAATGGTTCAATTGAATGAACCAAGTGGATGAACTAAGTCATTGAACCATTTGTTTGAACCAACTGTTGAACCAAGTTTTGGTTTAATAGTTCAAACAAAGCCTTTAAACCATGTGTTTGAACCCACCTTTGAACCAAAAGACATTGAACCAATTGTTGAACCAAGCTTTGGTTCAACAATTCAAACAAAGCCTTGAACCGATTGATAAACCATTTGATTAAACCAAAGGATAAACCAAAATGTTGAAACAAAGCGGATGAACCAATTGAACCAAAAGCATTAAACCAATTGAACCTTGAACTCGTTGAACCTTTGAACCAAAGTGGTTCAACGGTTCAATGGTTCAAGCCTCTTTTGCTTGAATGTTTGCCGATAGACATTTTTGATTGAACCAAGGCACTGAACCAATCCTAAAAATGACCAAGTGTTAGAAACTGATTCTTTTGGTTGAACTCGCCTGTAGAAGCCTTTGAACCTGTAGAAATGAACTTGCCTGCAGAGTCCATAGATTTTCTCTTCCTACTGAGTCTATAGATTCAAGCCTATAGAGTCCGTAGATTTCTCTCTTCCTACTGAGTTTGTAGATTTTCTCTTCCTACTAAGTCCATAGATTCAAGCCTACAAAGTCTGTAGATTTAAGCCTACAGAGTCAGTGGATTCAAGCCTACAAAGTTCATAGATTCAAGCCTACAGAGTCCATAAATTCAAGCCTATAGAGTCCATAGATTTAATTGTAGAGTCCATAGATTCAAGCCTGCAGAGTCCATAGATTTCTAAGAAGCTTAAAAAATTGAGGAATTTGAATGTCTAGGACAAATTTTAAAAAGGGAAGAGACAATTTTGGTCTGTAGGACCAAAATAGTTCAAATGTTGTCCCAAAAATGAGTGATATTTTTGGGGGACAACAATATTTACATAATCAAAATCAAGTATTAATCAAATAAGTGACATCATTGGAAAATCACATTACATGTACACAATCTCTAGAATATGCTAGCGTAAACCATGTAGATACATCTACACCTAGCAAAGTTGTGCCTAACACACTTTCATCTACAAATCATAAATCAAAATAAATTAATCTAAAAATCATAAATCAAAATAAATTAAATCTACAACTAGTGATTTAAAAAGCATTTAAAGATCAAATAATAGTTCAAGTGAGGTGCTAAGGTAAATTATTAAAGCAAAGTTAATCAACCTGCCCCATCTACACCCAGTGAAGAGATCCAGATATTATTGTGCATATCATAGAATGCATGGGCACCACATTAATTTATGTTTAATATCAAAAATGAAAATACAATAGATAATGGATATAAATGACTTACAAATTGGCAAATCATCTAAACAACATATAATGGCACATCTACAAACTCAAAAAGGGTCAAATTTAGAAATAGTACAAAAATGGCTATCGAACCATAACTCAAAACAACAAAAGGTTCACAAAGCATAATTAGATCAAGAAATAATATAATAAGCACAGGTAAAGAAAGAAAAAGATGCAAATATACCTCTCCAAAATGAAGCTCAACTTTCAAAGCAATATGCTTTTGGTCAAAAATATCTACAATAGTTTGATTATCACGGTCAAGGTTTAGGAAAGTAGGTCGAAAGCATCACTTCTCTTATTCTAGCAGTTGATAATGTTGGTCAACAAGGTTCAAATTTATTAAACATACTAAGGAAAATCATTCACAGATGCATTTTATCAAGGAAAAAATTCCAAATACACATGAAATGTTACAAAAAGAGTAAGAACTTAAGTTGCAAGGTCAAAATCATGCTAAGCCAACAAGCATTCTCAAAAAAGGATTTCTATCAAAAGAGCCTCCATGGAACCATATGTCTAAAACAAGCACATTTTTAAAGGGCAAAATCATAATCAATATTACAAATCATAATTCATAAAGGTCAACTCCACAATATGAGGCAATTCCCTCTAGCATTCTAGGTTATTGTGATTTCAATGATGAACAATACCCAAATTCATACTACAACACCATTCAACTATAGCATAGCAATCACACTACATGAGAGATTACCATTCCTATTTTTGATATAGGCAACAGTGATAGTGAGTCTCCCATGAGGCTCATTGGTTAGTAATGTTCTTCACTACTTGTACATACTTTCCCTCTTTCTTACTCCTTGTACATATTTCATTTTCATGTTTTTTGTACATATCTTAGTTATAGCAAATACAAAAACAATATAACATGTCAAAAACACAAAAACATTCAAATAATTGCTTTGAAAACACAAAATTTATGGATTGTATGCATTGTTATGTTTACATTTCTTATAATTTATAGACACTACATATGTTACCTATCTTAGTAAAGTTAATTTTATCATACATACATGCTTCACTTGTTCTTTTTGAGTGCTTGTAGATTACTTATACGACTCAATTCCCCTACACTAGTCCAAAATTGCTATTATCTATCCACAGGGGGCATATACACCAATACATGGATCTTCACTTGACACATTCACCCACTTGGGGGCATCCTATACATAGCTTTAGTTTAATAGTTTCTATCTCTCTATATTATACATCCCAGTTTTAGCATTTCTCTATTTTGATTTATATTCCATATTCATGCATACTTTCATTTCTAACTTACCTAGTTTAGAATTGATTGTATTTATATGCTTCTTCTATTCAAAGGCATTTGAATATGCCATTATTATTTGGCTTTACATCACTTCCATTCATAGTATGTATGCTTTATACATATGCCCATATCCTTGTGTGTGTTTTCTTGATTATGTATGAAGACATTTAAACATTTCCTTCTATGTGGATATAATCTAAATTTATTATTGCTTACATATGTGGAGATTTTCACATGTACTTGTATGTCTTATTTTCTTATATTTGGTGACATATGCCCATGTCCCTTGTATTATGGCCCTTTAGCCTACTTTATTTACCTCATGTGTTTTGTATGCATCCTTTGTTGTATGTGGCATGGCCATGACACTTGTCTTTTATTGTTACACATACCAATTTTTGATGTTGTGAGGGACCTCATGTATCTACCCTTCTTACTTAGGTGTCGTGATGGACATCATGCCCCATCCCCCTAGATAGCTACCAAGTTTTACTCATATTTGTTGTTACATACATTGATTTTATATATCTTGACATGCTTTTGAATGTTAGACATGACATCCATCTTGCATTACCTACTTAGGCTTAGATTCTCTTACATTCTAATGTTATGATGCACATTATATTGGATTATCCTATAGTTATCATATATGCTCTAGCTAACACACATTTTGTAGAGATTTTTATTTTGAAGATAGTTCTTTCATAGGTTTAATGACTCCCCTCAAAAGAGGGGGAATTCACAATGGTTTGTCATAGATATCATGCTCCTATATTTCACTCAAAGTAGATTTTCAGCACACAAGCTTAGTTACAGTAAATTAGTCATAGGTAAACATAGTAGGAATGTAGAAACATAAAAATAAATATAGTTGTACAAAATTCAAACTAGAAGTACACTATCACCCAAATGGGGACACTAACACCACATGGTGTTAATTTTTAATATATGGTTCTACTGTTCAGTAGCCTCAATTTTAGAATAACCTAGATTGGTTAGAATAGTATATTAGGTATAGTACAGGTTTATGTAGATTTAGTTACAATTTTATCAATTATACTTAATTTTTCTTAGATGCATATTAGTTTATCTCATATTCATATTGATTTTCTTAGATTGGGGTCATCATGTGTGACATGATCATTCCCATTTTTAGTTTAGATATAGATATAGTTTATTATAATTCATTCCAAAATCTAGATACTCAAATATTAGTTTTGGGTGCATGTGCACATCACATTATTTCCATATGCTCACTTGCATACCAGTTGATTAGATGCAATGACAAATTCCATATCATTATCTATGTTGTATACACCCAAAATCATATTCTAGGTTACACACCATTTTCATGTCTTACTCCACCTATAGTGGTTGGCATTTTTAGGTGGCTTGAAATCTCCTAATGTACCCTAGTGGTCATAAAACTGACATCACCAATTAAATATACCCAGTTAGACATTTCCAATTACATCAACTTATTTTAGTTTCAAATGCATCTACTACACATGGGTAGGAAATGATGGATTCATAATATTATTTAATTCTTGATCTACCTACATTAGAGGGTTGGACACACCAGCAATCCAATCCAATTTATTCAAAATTCATGATCTACCAAGCAGGGTTGGGGAATGATGGAGACAAAAATAGATTGAGTTCTTAAGCCATCCACATATGAGGATTCAAAAATCCAACAACTTAGTCTAAGATATTAACTAATTTATAATTATATAAATTCACACACATAATTTATCACTAGATTTATGCATTGGTTCATGTACCCAGTGAGGTGTATTTTTTTATTTCCTCTCTCCTATCTCTTTGTTCAATTTTACTCAATTTTACTTCTTTACTTAGTTTATTCTTTTATTTTGATATATATTAAATAAGGAATTATTTATGCACATTTCACTTACAAGATATACTTTGGAACATCATTCACATACTCAAATCTATACTTGCAAGATTTGACTCTTATGTAAGTTTAGGTACACTTCTTTTTCTTTTATCCTAGTCATTTTGTATTGATACATTTCTAAAATAAAGGGAGGTAAAATGTAATCACCTAAAAATGACCATTCATGCCTTTGATGTCCAATTGAGGTCACTTTACCTTTAGTATATCACTTAACCCATCTTAGGGGCCCTTTTGATCCACTCTTAGTCACATAGCAACTACAAATAACACACAGGCCTATATAACATTGCATGAGACCCATAATGATACAATTCCTAAGTGATTTAGATCCCTAAACCCCCTAAAAAGGTAATTTACATCTCCCTAAGAGGATTAGGTTTGGTGTATGCCTTTTATTAAGTCACCCTCCCAAGTCATTTTTATGAGAACACTATATAAACACTACTCTCACACTCTTACACCCTAGGTGGACATTATCAAAAAGAAGCACACAAAAGTACCACTTCACATTGAGGAAAATCTCCTAATTCTTATAATAGTTTATTGACTCAGTCCATACATTCAATATCTATCCCAAACATAAGTATTCATATCTCAAGTGGCCTATAAGGCATCTTTTCATGTATTTACACTCATGCATTCTAGCATTCACTTATACTTGCACGAAGTACTTAGACAAGAGAACTAAATTGGGCTTAATCCCTCCTCAAATTATTGGTATGTAAATACCATTCCCACATAGGGTGTGGATCACATGTCCAGCACATCAAACCCAGTAACCCCTTTTTCTCATGGTGTTCATTCAAACCTTATAAGCATGAAAACTTAGGGTTTTCAGAGGAAAATAGACCTATAGGAAAAAGTATTAATTTTCCCAACCTAAAATTTGGACCAAAGTTGGAACAGAACCTGATCTGTAAAACCCATAAATAATTTGAATAGTAAAGTAGAAAGACACTACCACTAATATAAGGACACTACCACCACATTTTTAATAATGGTGCTAATGTCTAATTATGGTGAAATTATCTAAGAGGGTTTATGACTCTAGGATCCTATTTACAATACTTAGACTAGCCTCTACCTCAGTTTCTAGCCTCTAGATCATTTATCTCAATCATTTTCTAGATAATTCATTACTTGCACTATTTATTACTATTTTTAAAAAATTCAAAGCTAGTCAATTTTGTAACAAATCAATGGTTGTATTTATTACATATTATTTCCCTGATTTAGTCTACTCAAATATTTAATAAACATAAGATTTAAATTCATCAAATTCCTAAAATGTTAAAACACTTTACTTGGCATTGGACCTATATATATAAAACCATCCAACATGAGTATTAGGGGATTTGATAATATGTCATGAAAATTATTAAAGTAGATAACACTAAATATCACTTCGGGACCCCAAACTTTACCTAATTCATGTCAAGTTATGATAAATGATTTAAATCATAACATAATTTTGAGATGTCCTTGGATACATGAAATGTTTACAATTCCCTCCACTTTACATGCATGCTTAAAATTCAGCCACCAAGGGTTTATCTATACATGCCCAATGGATACTGACCAAATTTAAACATTATGCAATGTACAATAAACTAATGTTTTTAGATCAAAATCCTATTATTCTTATTTTGGTTCTTGATATTTTTTTAAATATGGATACAAAGGATAGGGATTAGGAAATAATGAATAAATGTGTGGTGCTCCTCACATTCATATGGAATCTTTACAATCATTACTTAATATGGGATAAATATAAGATACACATCCAAAACAAATGCCTCAGGTGGAACATATCAAAAAGCATCCACACTGACAAAACCTAATAATCACATCATTCCTGGGTGGTGCTTACTTTTAGCATAACCATGTTAATCCTACACAAGTAAAAATCATTTCCAATGTAACACATTTTCAATAACTTGGATTTGATCTAAAATGCTTACAACATAAATGAGGTTGGAAAGACTCATTTATAAATGTAATAATACCAATTACATGTTGTCTTAAAGTGATTCAAACAAAGGTTTGGGTTATGCCACAAAAATCTCAATATGCATTCACAGTAGGATCCCTTTGTTATACTAGATGGAAGCAACAAGTGACCAAAATCATCAACTTTTCTCATCAGGGTAGATTGATCCATATACCACATTATGGTAACCATTCATCTACTTCACATATAAATTGTAAGGAAGAACATGCCATGCAAAATTTTCACCTATCTAACCATGTTCAAAATAATGTAAAGGATCCAACCTAAGGTTTAAAACATAATATATACTGAAAAAATAAAAATAAAATCAAATGTTCAAAAAATTCAAAAATACCAAAAAAATCAACATGTTCCTAGTTGTACTATTTCTTATACACATGTTGTTTTCTCCATGTTAATAGATAACATATCATTCCTTTCAATAGACATGTGTTTCATGTTTCATTTGAGTGTGATAAATGCATACCTAGGTACATGATATATGCACATGTAGATGTTGGGATTACCCTTCACTCACTTCCTAAGTACACTAAGGGCATATACTACTTTGATCATGATACACCAAGGTTATATTATTCTATGATCACTTTCCATTACCACATTTGAGCTTATATATACTTACACATGCATATATACATGCTTATACCTTTAAAAATATACTTGATATGCTATGTACTTAACATTACTTGTAAACACATATGTTTAGGAACTAGTATGTTATGTTCATGTTGGTTTCTTATTATCTTTGATATTAGCTTGCATTATATTTACTATTTTGAGTATTTGAATATGCCACATTATTTA